>OY757254.1:3014922-3294486 GCA_963584085.1 Pyrausta aurata | reverse complement strand
GCAATGAACGGCTTCAGCTAAACGGACACCGCGCAAAATACTTTCCTCTCTAGAAATGATGGCCCATGGTGCTGTAGCTGCTCCAGATTGCATGATCGCTTGTGAAAACAGGTTTCTTGAAAGCGGAGACAGCAAATGCAATGATACAGATACAGCACCAGCTGATTCTCCAAACAATGTAATGTTATGTGGATTGCCACCAAAATATCCAATGTTATCTTTCACCCACTGCAATGCCATGAGTTGGTCGAACAGTCCAGCATTTCCCGGTACATCAGGGGTATCAAAGAAAAGAAACCCTAGAGACGCGACACGATATTGCATTGAAACATAAATGATCTTCTCTTCTGACACTAAGATCTTAGGATCATAAACATCTAATGTGGCAGTTCCGGAGTAGAAACCTCCACCGAATACCCACAACATGACAGCAGCGTTTTTAGGCCTCGGTCTAGGTGCTACTATATTTATATACAAACAGTCTTCCTGCATATCCGTGTTGGGATTCCACATCATCGCACCGGGGAAGTCTCCGAACACCGTATCTACAATTTGGACGCATGAGTGTGGTAGTGTCGTCGTGTTTAGTATTTCATCGCCCCAGTTCTCGACGGGTCTGGGGTGTCTGAACCTGAGATCTCCTATGGGTTTCTGTGCGTAAGGAATGCCGAACCAGGCGTCGACTTTCTTTCCTGTGGCAGCAGTGAGGGTGATGCCTCTGACTCGTCCTTTTCTCGTGCGAACAACGAGTGGGTCGTCATCTTCTGGTCCTAGCTGGGGCTCATCAGCCATGAACTCCTCGTCGGCCCGTTCATGGTTGGAGTAGAATCTCTCGTCGTATTTCGCTCTTTTAGACGAGGTTTCTGTTTCGAGTTTTGCTCTTTTAGAAGAAGTTTCATGATCCTCGATGCGGGGGAGGATTGTGTCGAGTTCTGGGTTGTACCGGACGGCCTCTCCGTGTCCGCGGTAGGGCTGGTCGGGGAGTGGCACGGGGGCCGGCGCGGGGAAGTGGAGGGGGTGGTCGGGCGCGTGGTGCCTCGCGCGGTGCTCGTGCGGGCCGGCGAGCGCGCGCGCCGCCAGCGCCGTCAGCGCGGCCAACACCACGCGCATGCCGCCGCTACACCCGCTCCCACAGTCACCACCTGGAAATTTGATATATGATAATTAGCTCAAATACCGACAACAGTAGAAATAATCTGACGCCCGAGAAGCGTTGACGACGGTTGAGGCTACGTTTACAGATGCCGTCGATGAACCACAATAACAGTGATTTGTCCTAAGTTACTTCAGTTAAAGAAAGTAAAAGCTTATTATCTTACTTTATTACATTACATGCTTGTTTCGGTATAATATGTATCCAGTGTGAAGGTAGTAAACATTTTAAAGCATAAGAATTATGGTAAAGATAGCCCTACCCTGTTTTTAAAAATACCTAATTTGTGATTTGAATTAGAAGTAATATGAAACAATGAGCTTAAAGTTTGAACCATGTAAATAAAGGAGACATTTTTTTTTGGGCCCAGTAGCAACTTGTTGCGTCTAATAATGACATTGCACCCTAAATTATTAACTTACTAGCTTTTGCCCGCGACTTCGTTCGCGTGGACTTCAGGTTCGTCCCGTCTAGTAGCGCAAAAAATGTGTTTTTTTACGACCTCATGTTAGAAACCTCAAAAATTGTAGCCTATATGTTATTCTGATGTATAAGCTATATTGTGGTAAAGTTTCATTCAAATCCATTCAGTAGTTTTTACGTGAAAGAGTAACAAACATCCATACATCCATACATCCATACATCCATACATCCATACTTACAAACTTTCGCCTTTATAATAGTAGTAGGATATTTAGACAATAAGACGAAAGATAACGTTTAAATGAAACCGGAATAATAAAATCGAACTACTTCTTTTTCTTCTTTATTTGTGTGGCGAGCGAACTTAAGTTTGCCAGCTGGGGCTCACTGTTCCGCCAATGTCACGTGCGGAGCTTTTACACGGCCAAGGGACACGTACAGAGCGTGATTTTGAATATTTATTTACAAACTTAATTGAACCTAAAACAAAGAAAGACAACACATAGGACGACACATTTGACAGCACAAAACACACGCACAGTATACATATACAGACAGACATATATTTAAACTTTGAGAGGGGTGAGTTAGTGAAGGGAGGGAGGGTTGAACTACCTACATTACAATTTGATATTTTTAGACATTATAAATTTACTAAGAGATTTTATAATAGGTGGAGTAAGACAATACAAAATAGATTTTATATTACACGGAAGAGGGACTTTTTTAGGAAGATAATCAAAGAGAGAAGCGCCAACATTTGGGCAATTAAAGAAGATGTGATTGGTGTTGCCTTCATCAAGGCCACATTCGCAGATGGAACTATCTTTAATACGCAGTTTCGCCAAATGAACTGGAGTGCATGCGTGGCCGATCCGTATACGACATATAGTGGAAACAACACTTTTAGGGATGTCAGTCTTTCTGAAAAACCATGGTCGAGGTGGGATGATTTGTTGGATGTCAGCGTAATACTTTCCAATTGCTCTTTTAGAATTATCCCAATGCACTTTCCATGACTGATACAGGTGTTCGCGAGGAAGCGAGGTGGCGTCGTGGGAAAATAATTTAAAATGCTCTAGTGTTCCAGACGAGATAGCGGCCTTCGCGCATGAATCGACAGTTTCATTACCAGGAATTCCCGAATGACTGGGGATCCAGGTAAGTATTATGTTTATATTTTTTTTCTTAGACTCAACCAGAGCCTCTCTGATCAAAAATATTGTTGGAAACTTTGTTTTGGATTTGAAGGGAACAGCGGAAATAGCTTGTAAACAACTTAAAGAGTCGGTGAAAATTATGCAGTTATTTATCGAGTGGGACATTGCAAAGCGGATTGCTTCCAATATAGCAATCGATTCGCCAGTGAAGACAGATGAAACTGGGGGGCATTTAAAACTTAGGGTAATTTTGTACGCAGGAATCCAGACTGCAGCACCGACGCAGCCACCCTCTGACAGCTTGGATGCGTCAGTATAGATCGGGAACCAGCCTTGCCAGTGGTCATGCCATATATTTCGAAATTCTTGAGGAGCAGAGATAGAGTGCTTTGATATACCAAAATTAAAGTTGATAGGGGGTTCAAAGATAAGGGATTCAAAACTATTAGAGAAGAGTGGATTGTGGGGGATTTTTTCAATAGGAGAAGGAAGGCGTTTAAACTTTTGATAACTTAAAAGAATACAAGGAATTTTGCTTGAAGGGTCTGAGGGGTTAATTAACGAACAAAGATAATCCAGTTTGACTAATAAGGGGTGAGATGGGTTTTGAGCAACCTTCGGATAAAACCGGTCACTGATGTATTGCCTACGAAGATAGAGAGGAGGGTCGACGCATTCAACCTGGAGAGCATTGATGGGAGAGGTCTTCATAGCACCCATAATAATGCGTAGACACTTAGATTGGATTTTATCTAGTTTAACAAGGGCGGATTTGTTACATGGATCCAACAAAAAGGAGGCATAATCAAAGTGACTACGTACGATAGCATTATATAAAAGTTTTTGAGAGTAGGGATGGGCACCCCATCGAACGCCGGATAGCGATCGAAGGACGTTTACCCTCCTCTCGGCTTTTTCAGCAATATAATTAAAGTGGGCAGTCCCTGACAATCTGGAGTCCAAAACTAGACCTAAAAATTTAACCTTGTAGTCACAAGGAATCGGTTCTCCGTCTGACACGATCTGAACGTCGGGAATTTCGCGTTTATGAGTGAAAGTTACGCAAGTGCACTTTCAAGCTGAAATAGCGAGTCCGTGGTACGATAACCATTCACCGAGGTATTTGAGTGCAGAATTTAAACGTAAAGAGGCATCTGGTATTGAGTTGGACGAAACATATAAGGCGATGTCGTCGGCGTATTGTAATATATTGCAGAATGAGTCTACGGTCTTATCGAGGTCGTAGGTATAAATGCTGTACAGCAAAGGGGACATTACAGAACCTTGGGGTAGGCCCTTCCAGATTAATCTAGGAGGAAGAATAGTGTCCTGATATCTGACCGAAATACATCTAGACATCAGTGTGTTGCAGATGAGACGTACCAACTTCTCTGAGACACTCAGATTAAGCAGTTTTTGCCTGAGCACTGGAATCAGTACGTTATCATAGGCCGAAGCGATGTCTAAGAAGACTCCCACAAGATATTCTTTGTTTTTAAAGGCCAACCTAATATCTGTCGTTAAGATGCCTAAGCTGTCCAGAGTGCTAAAGCCCTTTCGAAACCCGTATTGAGTTTTTGAAAGAACACCGCGCGATTCTACGAACCACTCGAGACGGTTTCTGATCATATGCTCCATGATCTTAAGGAGAGTAGATGAGAGAGCGATGGGCCGATACGAACTGTGGATAAGAGGGTCCTTACCCGGTTTAAGAATTGGAATTACAATCTGATGTTTCCAACTTTCCGGAATTGAGCCAGAATCAAAAAACGTATTAATCAAATTTAGAAAATATAGTTTAGCTTCGTCAGGAGCTTTTATTAGGAACGAGTAGGGGATTCCATCAGCGCCAGGAAATGAGTCAGTTAAACCATTTACAGCTGATTGTAGTTCTTGATATGAAAAAGGGGAGTCAAGGCTACTTAAGGTGGAATTAACACAATTGTACAAGGAAGGAATACAATCCAACGTTGGGGCAAAAGGAGGAGTTAGCTTATCAGCGAAATCATTTAACCATAGGGACGGGTCATTCGAAGACACATTCGGTGAATCCAGGTATTGTCGGAATCTCCTGATTTGTTTCCAAACCAGGGAGGTAGGAGTTCGTGGAGACATGCTTTCACAGAATTTTATCCAACCCAACCTTTTTTTCTTTGACAAAAGTTTCCTTGCCTGGGCAGCAATTCGTTTATATCTTACATAATTTTCCGAGGTCATCGCACCATTGTATCTTTTTTCTGCTGCCTTACGTTTTTGAACAATAGTAGTGCATTCAGCATCCCACCAAGGAGGAGAGATTTTGCGGATAGGTTGCTTTAAGGGGAAATTAGCTTCTGCAGATGAAAGCAAAGTGTTTTCAAAATCTGTATATGCCGAAAGAGCATTTGAGGAATCTACAGCCGGAAGTGAATTTAAATTATCTCTAACTGATGATAAATAGGCAAACCAGTCAGCATCATTTAATTTAAACTTTAAGAGAGGTGGGAGACGGGTGCTTGTAGACGGTTTGTCTAACAGGGAGATCAAGATAGGAAAATGTATGCTACCAAATGTAGAATCAAGAACGGACCACGATATAAGAGGAGCTAAAGATGGGGAAGAGATAGAAAGATCTACGGCAGAAGCAGGATTTTGGTTAGGTGGGCAACGCTTTGTTGGACTACCATCGTTCAAAATACAAAGGTTGAGGTCATCTAAAAGGTCCAGAAGAAGAGACCCCGGATTATCAGAGCGATAGCAACCCCAGGATACGTGATGGCAATTAAGGTCTCCCAGCACTAAAACTGGAGAAGGAAGAGAAAAAATTGTTGAGTGTAGTTCATTTATAGAGTTAGAGGTAGGGTAAGGAATATATACAGACGGAAGGGAAAGATCGAAGATACGCACAGCCACAATATTAATATCACGGCTGTGAGGGGGAAGAGGGATTTGGGAGAAAGGCAGGGAGCGCTTGACAAGCAACGCACACCCTGCATAACCATCGTCTCTGTCGTCTCGGAGACACGTATAGCCCGACACACGGAAGTGTGAGCCAGGGACTAGCCACGTCTCCGAGACGGCAAAGACGGATGGAGAATATTTATTTATAAAATATAATATATCACTTTTTTTTGGTCTAAGGCTTTGGCAGTTCCACTGAACTACCTTTTGGGACATTATTGAAATCAGACACAGAGAGAGATTGGGAGAATTGGGAGAGTCTATCAGCAACGTTGGACGGTAATTGGCCAGCATGGCCGGAAACTATACGCATTATCAAAGATAAGAGGATTTCAAGAAGATTTTCATTATCATTGGAAGAAGAATGAGAAGGTGGATTAGAATTAAGGGCACATCCATTTGGGAGAGAGGAAGCACAGTTGCCTATTATGGCTTGGTGTGCTTGCCTATCATAGCTCTTTCCCAAAAAAGAACGGGGGCGTGGGGCTGGTCGAGATGTTACAGCTTTCCTGTATGAAACTGAAGCTGGAGGGGAAGGGCGTGGTGTCAGAGTAGGATGCAGAGAAGCGGGTGTTCTTCTCATCTCAGCATATGAACGACGCACTGGGGGGTATAATGATGAAGCCTGTAGATATGAAACGCTGTCCTGAGACATAGTTAGTTTAATAAGTTTCTGGCGTGATTGTTCAGGGCAAGCTCTATTGATTGAAAAATGTGAACCTGAACAGTGAATGCAAGTAGCCTTGTCCTCCTGAACAGAGCAGCTTTCCGCGGGATGGGGTTGGGCACATCGGAAGCATCTCGGATTTGATCGGCATTGGGCCTTGACATGGCCAAATCTGCAGCAATTCATACACTGAATCGTGGGAAGTTGGTATGACTCAACTGGAATCGAATTATGGCAACAGAATACCCTCTCAGGTAAGACCTGGCCTCTGAAGGTGACCACGACTGACTGAGTGGGAATCCAAGTAGTTTGGTTATCGGTGACCTGCTTCCTATTTAGTCTTCTAGCCTTCAAGAGAATGCCACAACCTTCCGGAACAGACATCGACTCAGCGAGTTCCTCCATCGACCAGTCGGTAGGTATACGCCTAATAAGCCCTATGCGGGTAACATTGTAAGTAGGGATAGTAGCAGCGTACTTATGGAGAGATAGCAAGTTATTATTCAGAAAGGAATTTGCAGCCGAGGCTGATGCAAATTCGACTGATATTCTGTTGCGTCCTATTTTTTTAACGCCGTCTATAACCACATCCTTGACTTTATTTTGGACCAAAAACTTACCAAACTTCATGGGTTGGATGAAAGCTGGACTTGAGGGATCGGTAACTATATGGGCAACATGGACGATGAACGGGCCTTTATCTTTGTCGTTGTACGATGTTGGAGCAATAACAAGGGATGGATGGGTATAAATAGGTTGGCTACTGGGAGAACTAACTGATGCCGGAACGTCCGAGTTTAGCCTTTTCGCTGGTTCCAAGGCCTCTTCCTTATCGTCGTCAAGAAGACGGCGCTTAGTTGCTGTTTGCGAAAACAGAGGTTGCGATTCCTGAATTGTGGGCGCTACTGTCACGTCCATGGTCATGTCCATCTGCGAAGCGGTTTGATCCGGCGGGTCGGGAGGATCAGGAGGGATTGGACCCATTATTAGTTAGTAAAACACTTACCCGAATATACAAACAATAAATAAACCACCACCTAGAATATTTAGGGGTAATTAAGCTTTTAAATCACTGAAACACGCGAGTAAGAAAACAAAACCCAATAGCACGTGTTGCCTGCTACCACCCGCGATCACTGTTCAAAAATCGAACTAAAAGATGCGTTGTGTTGACTACTTTTTCACGCCATTCCTCCTTTACAAATACGTGTAAAGGAACGACGGGCTGGTCAATATAAAAACAATATCAATTATTTCAAGTACGTGATTTTGTTTAGATCACGTTTTTTCTACTTTTATTTATTTTGAACAATTGGAATCTCCGAATAAAATATTTTAATTGCTTTTTTAAGATTTTTGCATAAAATGATTATCTAGTAAAGCCGTGGAACGGATAGCAAATCTGACATTTATCACTGACATTGACAGGAATGGCTGGAGTGTCATTAGTCACACTTTCCGTTTGACGTTTGGCTTTACGTCACCTTCCGTTTGTTTTGGTTTGTTTTGAATTGAGTGTTTGTTTTCTCCGGATTTTTAACGAAAAATAGAAGCAAAAAGCATCAAGTACGGCCCCCATTTTACTGAACCGTTGTTTTGTAACTGTGCAGTGAGATTTCAACGATTGTGATTTTCAGAAACGACTGAAAATGTGCGTTAACTGGTACGTGTGTGGATTTAAGTTTTGATAAATTTTCAAATATTCCCGTTAGATAACGAAAAACTAATATTGTTAATGTTTTTAAGACATTATAAGGAACAATTTAAAATATGTTTCATTACTAGACGTCACAATTTATGGGTGGGCCCATCCTCCATACAAGAAAAAAATGTCTCCTTTAGACTGTTGGTATGATTCAGTGGCATTTGCCTGGTTTGTAATAGACGTGGGGTTAAAACAATGTATATTTTTTTGGAATATAGCTTTTATCCTGTTACCAAGCCCGTTTTTGTGCTTTACGCATCCAGATTACGATCCCCGCCCCGAATATGATTTAAGAGGAAAACGTCATTTTTCCCTTCAGTTACATTATCGCGGTGTCCCGTCCCGTCCCATTGTGAGTGTTGATGAATTGCGGTTTGTTCTGGGACAATTTATTGAGTTTTCTTGGCAACTAATTTGTCATCGGCTCTGAGAGACGTCTCAAAAGATTTGATGACGCTTTCAGTGTACAATTCAATGGACTTTTTTTCGTGGCTAGCTGCTTCGTCGTTCTTTTTTTTTGTGTACAATAACGTCTGGTTAAACTTTCAAAACAATTCGTTTCTATTACGAATGGTTGAATATCAATATTGCTGGTTGAACTTGACCCTTGACAAAACAAATGAGGTCGTAAATTCTATCCATGCTGAATTAGTGACTGCTACTTAGGGCTCTATAATATTTTGTTCGTTGCTATTTAATTCTTGATTTTTCTTTACTACTCCGTAAAGAAAAAATCATGAACTAAGCACTTAGCAACACATTTTTTTCTCACTATGTGCACGTTTGTGCTATAAAAAATGTGTACCTATTCAATTAAAGCTCATTGTAGTAACTCCTAGCTATCTTATGTCAAAAACTTTACGCTCCATTATCCAATGTGAACAGATTATTTAGAAATTCATTCCAAAGAATCCTGATAATATTGGCATGGTTATTTTCCGCGCAACACCTGCAAACTGTATCAAACCACAAAACTATTTGCATACAAACTATTTCGGAAGACTAGCTTATAAATAGTTCGAATTAGATCGATTTGGTATTTAAGTTCACGCGAATAAGTGGTGAAGGAATAATTTGGGTCTATTTTGGTAAAAGATTATGTATAATTTTGTACTACTGTAGAGAGTTGGTACATTAAACGCAGAAAGATTTAGAAAAGTAGCGCAAGTTTTTAAAAATATAACGAATGAAAAACTAATCAGATAATAAGGAAGACTTGAAGTTGTTTATTTACTAAACGAAATCATATCAATTTCGGAGTAGCTACACCAGTAAAATCATGGAATTGGTACATATATAGTCAAACAAACAAGCATTATATTATTTTAGTATTGTGATGACTGTAGGTACACATAATTAATAGTTAGAGCCGGCTAATCCGAGCTTTGTTAATGGAAAACTGACCATTACGCTATCGACAGGTTCACGGAGGTTATAACATCGCATTCGGTATTCGATAATTCGTTATTGGTATTACTATAATAGTTCGGTATTAATTAGGTCCGATGCAAAACTTACAAAGCAATTTAAAATAGACCATGTTAAACATAACACTAAGGTTTACGTCTCTACTTATATTTTCAGTAGATTTGATAATTAGTAAGACAAAAACAAAGTAAAACTAATACGTTCATGACTAATTAATAAAGCATTCGCTCTCCTTTCTCTATAACCATCGACAAATAAGCACAAACCAATGGATAGCTCAACTACGAAACGTCATTCCGTATGAAACAGTGGACAGATATCGCCAACGGGAACATATTCAGACATTGTGACACAGGCCGTAAGTACTGTGGTGTTTGCCTGGTAATGTTTTGATACGTTGGTGCCCCTTTATCTGGATTTGTGAAATATCTTAAAAAAAAATTTCTTACTAATTCAATTCAATTTATTTGCATAAAACATGGTACATTTCTTGTGGTGTTCATACATTCAAGTTCAACATGTTTTATCTGGGTAAGACGTGCAAATTTGTCATTTTGTTGGGCATGCTAGAATATTATTCAACAATGTCAACAATATGGATTTAGCAAAGATAAATGTCAAATATTAGAATTATTATAAGCAAAGTCAAAGTATTTTATTCAGTACAATACTAATTATTACTAAATATTGATCTCCGGCCTTTCTAAAAATATTTCTTACATGTTGACTTTCGTCCGTTCTGTTACAACCAAGTATACCTTAACATCAGGCTTTATTACCAAGTTTTTTAACAGGTTTTATAATTATTCTTCTACCTTTATACATAAAAAGATCGAATAGGCATACTGTAACCACCTTCACACAATACACGTTAAGTCGACAATACCAATTACTCTGCAACTCCGGTCTATAGAAACTCGCACAAATAGAAGGAAACCGATTGTACGAGGGAGAACAACTTTGAATAATTGCTTACAGCTCGCGTTGTATGGAGAACATTGTTTCCAATCTGATAGAAAGGTTGTTTTATTTGTTTTGGTTCAGATATTTTGGCCATTTTGTTCCAGTTGTACAATGTGTGTATGACTTCTGTTTGTCATCATCGTCTTTAAGAGCTAGGCTCTTGCAAGTTAAGTTTTTCCTTTATCATCAACCCAGTTGTTCCTACTGTTCCGTAAAAGACACACCTTAGTTATTAGAAACGACTTGTAGTTATATCAAGGAGCTGACTGATCAGTTTTACATGTTTGCATTTAAAATTAGTAAAAAAAATATACTTTTCTATGTTCTTAATAAATTTATCAACCCATTTATAACAAAATTTAACTTTGAAAAAATCTTTTACTAAGTCAATAACTAATTTGAAACAACAAGTTTTGTTCATGTTTGGCACATAGTACCTTATGTATCTAATACAGAATTTCTCCGGAACATCTGGGTTTAAAACTCAAAATTAGGGAAGATAGTGTGGTGATTTTGTTCTTGCCTTCCACACCGCAGTTTAAAAACCGGGGGTTTTCTGCCTGTTACTACCCAGTCAAAAGCCGTCCCTGATATACTATATCTTCAGCCTTCTGCCAGTACCCACTAATGTTGCTGCTACCCAGTAAATAGTTCCATGGAAAATACAAGACAGATGTAAGAGCAAGAAAGGATATTGAAACATCCCTAATGAGCAAGTTATACAACGTAAATCTTATTCCTCAGAAATGACGTTGTGTGAGCTGACCCTACCGCGCCTTCGTTTATCTACCGTACCGCAAAACTCATAACGGCCATCGTTTTCCACGCAAATATTTGGTCCGTCCGATTGTTTTCGCGCCAACACAAACAATTGCTTTGCAGCCGGATATTCGATATTACAACAAAACAACACTGAGCGCTTCATTTCCGAAACGGGAGTTGTTTACCTTTCTGCTCAAACAAATGACAAGTGGGAAGTTCTATTTTCGAAAAATATGTTTTGTAATGTCATTTTGTTGTTGTAATGGTACACTTGGCCAGTTTTTTTTACTATTCTTTTTTTAATATTATTTCTCTTATTTTAGGCCAGCATCTTTAATCAGCGCTAAGTGAGAGGATTATTTCTTTATTTATTTAAGAAAACCAACAGGATATACCAACACTTCTCCACTAGCTCAAGATGAAACAAAACAAAGAAATAATCTTTGATCAGATTAATATTGAGATCGGATAGCTAGTTCTAATGTACGTATTTATGTACTATATGTATATAATGCACAAGCTCTAATAATTAATATTGTTATGACTTTGCGTTCACACTGCAAACCACTGGAAACCGCTTTCAGTAATGTAAAGTCGAAAGCACAAGTTCCGCTCTTAGCATAAATATAACTGTATATTGCCCCAAGCCCGGCCACCGGCAAGAAACATAAAAAGTACTTTCATTAAACGCGGCAGTAAAAGTATGCAATCCCCCTTGATGAAGATATAATCTGCGCAAATTACGCGACTAAACGAAATGGCACTCGCGGTGTACGGCGCTCTTGGAAAGATGGCGCTATGATATTTGGCCGGGCGATTTTGCCGCGCTGCCAGAAATATAAAGTTGAGTTTTTATCATGATAGAAACTAGGTTTAGAAAATTGTTAGACAATTCAGTCACTGGCCATTATTATTTGAAACTAGCTTTTGCCCGCGACTTCGTTCGCGTGGACTTCAGGTTCGTCTCGTCTAGTAGCGCAAAAAATGTGTTTTTTTACGACCTCACATTAGAAACCTCAAAAATTGTAGCCTATATGTTATTCTGATGTATAAGCTATATTGTGGTAAAGTTTCATTCAAATCCATTCAGTAGTTTTTACGTGAAAGAGTAACAAACATCCATACATCCATACATCCATACATCCATACATCCATACATCCATACTTACAAACTTTCGCCTTTATAATAGTAGTAGGATGTTAGAGTTAAATGGCATCAATGCCTCGATCATTATTTACTTTTTTTACATAAACGTGTTAGGTATGTACTGGTGTTATGCAAATGTCGTAGTCATAACATAAAATTGACGAGAATTTCATGAATTTTTCGCTTTCGACTATCATGATGTGACGAGGTGAGATGAATGTCATGAAATCGTTTGTTGATTGATACAACAACTATTGAATAATTATTCTAATATCTCAAATACATAAAGATATGCCACCACTTACACCATGGTAGCTATGAAGCATCTTTGCATAATGTATATGTTACGGGTATAGTTATAATAATAAATGTCTGGGTGACCAAGCTGTGCTCGGTATTATGTTGAAAAAAAATAACACACTTACAAAAACAAAAATAAAATTAATTCTGAGTTCAAAACCCGCCTAGTTTACCCACCGAGCCATCATAACATTGCAGCATTGACATAAATTAAGATATTTACTTTTGTATTCTAATGAAATGTTAGCCATTGTTCAGTGCCGGAAAACACATATTAAAAACAGGAATCAAAACGATACCGGCGTTACTTACCATCGGTAGGAAATTAAAATGTTAACTTAAACCAACACAAAATATTTTTTCAAAATGTTATAAATGTTGTGTATGAAATTGCCGCCATTTTATTCGAAAATCAAAGATTATTAAAAGTGACTCGCACAGAATGGAAAAGTAGGTAGGTAATAAATAGAGATTAGACAATGCGATGTTGTGATATACCTTTCAAGGTGTATTACATTGGTAGTCGTATTTTTCTCGAATTATTTCGTATGAAAAATAAAAATGAAAAAAATATGATTAAAAAAATCATAAATATCATTCGAGTTTTTGACCTTTTTATTTATTAAACTTTTATTTCTTTAGCGCTTTTAAATAACTATTGATCAAAGTAAGTAACGATTAAAACATTTTGATAAAATAATATCCATTCAATACAATTAAGTTAAGTAGACACAAAGTCTGTTTCACTTCTGCGGTTTCATATTCAAAATTCAAAATTTATGGAATACGTCAGTCTGTTGACAGTTTCACGTCAAAAAAATGCGCACATTTTTTGCTTGGCATAGCGTCTCTATACGTAGTAGTAACAGCTCACTGTTTAAATTAAAGGATAATAAATCGCAATATGCGCCAGACAGCACATCTATTGTCTATGTCTAATTGTGTATGCTTAGTTCCATAACAACGACATACCTAGTAGTTATGTCGTATCTAGCAGCAAAGGATCCAAAAATTCAACTAAAAGATTACAAGCTTCTACTTCTAACAAGAATTAGATCGAAAAGGTTGTATAACAATGTTCAGTGCAGTCAAGCCTCAAACCACTATTGGAACAGTTTCCTTCGGGACAGAATCCCGCTTTCATTTGTCAGGAACAAACAGCTTTCGTATCAAGGACAGACCTTATATTAAGTAGATAACGCAAATACTTGCTGGATGAAAGTCACACGTGCCAATTTTCACAGCTATTTTGAGGGCGATACAGTGTCTAAATAGATAAATGAAATGATAATTTCAATAATTGATCAAAAAGGAAGCATGAGTAAAAAAACGCTGTTAAAGCCCCGAAGCGCTGGCCAATGCATCAACATTATTTTGGCATTATGCTGTTTACGCGGCCGCCGGCGGCGGCCTATAGATCCGTAAGGCTTTACCTCGTTCTTTTGATACGCGAAGTACATACACGCTTGCGTCTTCTACTTAGATATTTACTCTGTGATATCAAACAATATCATACTATCTTTTTGACGGCAGCCAAGTAACGATCCTCTTGATATCTAGGTATCTTGAGGGAAAGCGAATAATGAATGTTTTTTTGTGAATTCTGTTTTATATTTTAAAATTATTAAAACACTGCAATAACCGCTAAATTTAGTTCACATACTTAGTAAAAATACTTCACTACGAGCTACGAAACCCACTTCTATGCCCTTAAAATTTGGGCCACTTACTTTTCTAGAAGCAACTTCTATAAATCCGAATTATTCACTTGAACTTCGTCAAAATTCTACAGCGGTTCACATTATCATAATTCTTGACACAATACATGACATGATACATAAATAAACCTACTACTACTAAATAATCATAGCCCTCTCGATTTTTTGGATACTCTACTTAAAAAGCAAGATATCCAAGCTCCACCACTTCCTTCAAAAAACGCTAATGATATTTTTTGTTGGCTTACTCTGTGGTAGGGTAGGGTCCAATCGTTCAACCAAAGAGTTTCAAATTAAATTATGCAAATCAAACCGCCCCTGGCGGCCTCGCTAAACAGGCGTTAAGTATTTATCTCGGCCTTTAAGCTTAGAATGCTAATTTTGTTAACATTGTTTTGATGGATACTCGTTTGTGTTTTAACATACAAAGTAGATATGAAAGCTCTATCCAGTAAGTTGTTATTCCTACGTTTAGAAAGCTATGCCAAGCAAAAATGTGTTGCAACTCGATGCCAAGATTGTGACGTATTCCTTGAAATTTGAATGTCGAATATTATGTAACAGTTTGTATGCGTTGATGCCAAGTTGCGGCAAATCATGGCGTAAGGTATTTGTTCGTGGTGTCAGTTCCGTACGCTACTAGTACGAGTAATAGTAATTCTATTGAACTACTATTACTATCAGCAATTTTTACCGTCCTGATCCAAATGAGCTCAAATACTGGAGTACATAAATACATACATACATTTTGAAATACCAAATCCACACAAAGAAATAACGATAGCAATTTGAACTAAAGTAATTTGCCAGCCGCATAATCATGTTCTCGTATATTGCCAATAAAAATATACCTAACTAGCCCGTATCGTGAATTCTTAGCCTTAAAGAAACTACTTAACATAAATACTGGCAGCCGAACAGTAAAACTAAAAAAGTTACCACCTCGCGACCTATTTTCCGCGCGAAACGGCAGTAAAACATTCCAATAGCACTGGCCACTAAAGACGACTTGAAAAAAAACAAACCACTTCTGAATTCAAAATTGCGACGAAGCGCGCGATATCACGGGGTGGCGTGCCCGAAGGTCAAAGGTCGATGCAGATACCACGGTGTATTTGCAATTCAAACGTAGACGAGTGATGGCAGTGCGACAGCCACCTGACCTTCAGTTAAATTGGTTGGCACCACTGATTGTGGGTATGTAATTGACGCGTATCATTCTCATAAGTAAGGATGTCACTCACAATCAGGACTTTTGATGGTTCCGCTTTGTTGTTAGAGATGCATATAAGGTACTTTCTAGGTTTAATTCGAACTAATTATGTAATGTTTAAAATATTTTAGTGCAGTGTAGAGTTAGGTCAGATGCACGTAAAGCAGCCATCAGATCTCCGTTGTGATTTATAGCGTGACACCGTCAATGACCCATTATTGTATAGGTTTTCGTTTATATTTTACAAAGGTAGAGTTTTATCGCGCCCTGCTGTGATTGTTGCAAGGCACGGAAGTCAAGCTGAACATCAGATTCGATATTGATGATGTTGTTATTTACATCTATCTATACATTATAATAAAACTGTAAAGTAGGTGAATTCTGTACATTGCATATTTAAAAAAAAATTGCATTGAGGGGGCTTCTTACACGTAATAGATACCAAAAATATATTTTTTAGGGTTCCGTAGCCGAATGGCAAAAAACGGAACCCTTATAGTTTCGTCAAGTCTGTCTGTCTGTCTGTCTGTCTGTCTGTCTGTCTGTCTGTCTGTCTGTCTGTCTGTCCGTCCGTATGTCACAGCCACTTTATTCTGAAACTATAAGCATCACATAGATGAAACTTGGTAGGTAGGTGTATTTTGTTCACCGCTTTCTGATTCAGATACAAAAAGTAAGAAAAAAAAATATTTAAGGGGGGGCTCCCATACATTAAACTAAAACCTAAAAAATTTTTTTTACTCAAACCTATGCGTGTGGGGTGTCTATGGATAGGTCTTTTAAAATGATGTTGAGGTTTCTAAAACCATTTTTTCTAAAAGTGTAAGGTTTGAGATATAGACGCTTCCAAAGTGGTAAAATGGGCGTCCCCCCCCCTCTAACTTTTGAACTAAGAAAGTGAAAATTTTGAAAAAAATATAAGTTGTAGATCTCAACAAAAACTTGCAACGAAAATTGGTTTGAAGGAGATCGAACCAGTAGTTTTTGAGATATTGCACATTTTTATCAACCGCAAATATAACTTTGTCTTTCATACAAACACTATGAAAAACAAAGTTATTTTTGCTGTCGCAATATATTGTGATGTTTTCGTTAAGTGAAAGTAAGTGGACCCTGAATTCAGTTAATGGTGGCACGGAACCCTCAGTGCGCGGGTCCGACACGCACTTAACCGGTTTTTAATTTTTTGTCTGTCTGTCTGTCTTTCTGTCTGTTCGAGCTAATCTCAGAATCTACTGGACCTATTTTGATGGGGCTTTTTTTATTTGACTCAGCATCACTTGGAGAATAAACTAGGATAGAAATCGATGTTAGTGTCGGTGTCTGTGATTTGACCTGGGAATCATTTTGTTTGCTGACCGTGTCTTTCCTGGGTAGGCTTATTGCAGCGGTAACCGTCATCCACGCGGGCGGAGCCGCGGACGACCGCTAGTTTCATAATAAAAACAAATCGAAGAAGGTGACAGTTCCGTCGCACTTTCATTATTTTCTAATGCTGCATTATTCCTTTTTCAAAATCCTTACAGGCCTCCTAGCTTTGCCGGGATGTGTGGCGAACCAATTTCCCCATTCTCCTTTCGCAATTATCACGGCTATGCGGCCGGTCCGATAGCATTCGTGTAATAACCGGACGGCTTCAAAACGGAATTTATTGCCGATTTTATACCCCGGGGAGCCTATTATGAGCGCCCGTAACGAGAGCCCGGGCTGTGGTCACCACGAATTTGAATTAAGTCGGCCAAAAACTGTTTTATTTCTCTATGAATTAAGGTATTTAAAGCTTTTTATATCTCTAACTAGATGGCGTTGGCAGCTCCATAGGAACAATATTTTAAGGGTTTGCTAATGAAAATATATTATTTGTCATTTTAATAATGTTTTTCTTACTTTTAATTAAAGTTGGCAAAAAACAGTTATGCTCTTTATATTCCCAACGGTTATCATTTGCTAAGAGAATTTAATTTCGTAGGATGTTTCTTCAAAATGAAGTCACTTAGATTTAGTCATATTTTTTTTATATAATGTCATAGCGTCTTCGGATATGTACTCGTCAACAACTTCGAGAATTGAGTTCCCAACAGATACCGCAACATTTACGCAAATATTCATATTTTTTGAAAACACTTCGATTTTCACATTTCGATTACGTTTTCGGTCATTTTGGTCAGGAAATATGATTTCAGCGTCATTTTTTAGGATTTATGTAAGTACGTCATTCATAAAAAACTTTCCTATCCCATATCCCATAAAATATACCACCACAGTCACCCTAAACGAAGACGCGGTACGTAATAGATACTATACGAGAGCCGTTAAAAAAGGTTTGCTTTCGGTTTACGAGTCGACAGCCATCGACAGGTGATGCGAGGTATTTTAATATCCCTCTGAAAGTTGCGCTGCGAACTGCCATAAATACGGCCTGAATTTGTGCCGCAGTTTTTTATCTTTTATTTCAACTAGGGTTGCGTTCGAATTTTAAAAATGATTTATTTCTTTCTGATGTGTTCGGCCAGTGCTGCAGTGTTGTTGATTGTTATGTTTTTTTTCTGTTGAACTGTCATAAATATGACAGGCACATGAATACCAAGAAAACTACTTACTTTTTTTTATTGTTATGATTACCTACTCATATGGCATATAATACCAAATTATGGCAATAAGTACTAGAAAGATATTAAAAACTCTTGCTGAAAAATCGCTCTGTTTTTTTATTCAGTTTCGCCAGACGCACTAGTTTTTCAGCGTGTAATGTAATATTATTACGTGCTTAAAAAGATTTTGGCATGTAGCCCCGTATTAATAAGTTAGCGACATAAGCCAACTTTATTACTGGCCGCGACACCCGCCATTTTCACAACGTCATATTTAGTGATGAGCTTCACGAGTAGAAAATGCCGATATGTGTCGATTAATCGCAAATTTTTACCAAATATGCAAGACAAGTTTTGTTTTAATGATTGTGCTTGTTGAGCATCGATGGTTTTTATAGTTTTGCTACTTTTGTACCTTCATTTTAATAAGTCACTACTGGCATGAGCTAAACGTCAAAACGTAACCCTTCTTCTGACGCAGTCTAGTAAAAAGTAGAACAAATTTTATGGTGTGGTACTAATGTTTATAATAACAAAGCTTGAGAATCAACAACTTGTGTGTTTACAGACTAAAGTCTTATCTCGTCAGGAGTCTTGGTCATAGGGTAACAGCTTTAGGTAAACAAGACTGAGCGCCTTGAAAGTAAAGGTGTCACAGATTTTATTTTGTTGCCTTTTTGATGTCATAATTATCTACTCCACCCGTTTAATTTATCTGCATGATCTAAAGGTTTGACTAGAAGAAAATTCTTTAAAAGTCCAACTTTTGTATACTTTCATTTGTGCATATTATTTTTCATTTTTTAGGGTTCCGTACCTCAAAAGGAAAAAACGGAACCCTTATAGGATCACTTTGTTGTCCGTCTGTCCGTCCGTCCGTCCGTCTGTCAAGACCCTTTTTCTCAGGAACGCGTGGAGGTATGAAGTTTATATTTGAAATTTATATCAATTACTCAGGTCTACTGTCCCTTGAAGCTGTGAAAAAATCAAACTTCTAAGCCAACGCAATCAAAAGATACAGCCGTTTATGCCGCAAATTTCCGACACTTGCAAGGGAATCAAAACCTACAGGGTGCTTCCCGTGAACTCAGAATCTTGAAATTTGGTACGAAGCAACGTCTTATAGCATAGATAAAGGAAAAATTACGAAAACCATAAATTTTTAGTTACATCACATAATATAATTTTTTTTTATAATTTTAAACTTACTACCCATTTCCTCATAAACGCGTAGAGGTATTAAATTGAAATTCATACCAAATACTCAGGTCTATAATACCTTTAAGCTGTAACAAAATCAAACTTCTATGTCAACGCAATCAAAAGAAACAGCAATTTAAGCTGCATATTTTGAAACTCGCAAGTACTCGCAAGGGAATCAAAACCTAAAGGGTACTTCCAGTCGACCTAGAATCTTGAAATTTGGCATGAAGCAACGTTTTATAGCACACATAAAGGAAAAATTCCGAAAACCTTAAATTTTTAGTTACATTACAAAATATATATTTTTTAATAAATATTTATAAACCTTGCAGGTTTGTACGGAACCCTCGGTGCGCGAGTCCGACTCGCACTTGGCCGGTTTTTTTTAAAGTATAATGTGTCTATATTGTGCCCCAACACGTGCACGCCAGCGGATTTAATGAAATGCAGTCAATCCGCAATACAAGTGGCTGAATTCTGTGCTGCTACTATGTAATTTCTCCATTGGGTCCATGGGTCCATTTGGTCCTCCATATGGGTCTCCATCGACACGCTAAGAAGAAGAAGAATGTGTCTATATTCTCACAGCTAGTATTTTCTCATCGATATCGACAAACCGGCTTGTCCCAACACTAGTGCAGAGTGTCGGCGCGTGCTCGCACATACAAACGAGACCATTACTGCGCGCAACGTCTCTGCAGCGATGGACGACCTCCGCCCGGGTGTGAGCGAAAATTTGTTTTTTTTTTTGCGGAAAATAATTATTTTGCTGAGCGCCGAAAAAGCGAGCTAGCGGGTTGCTGTTTCATAAGGTCGTGATGATTTGACAAAGGGACTGTTGCCACGGAAATCAGCAGAACTTAGGTATTTGTAAGCAAACTCTCTGCGGTTGAAATTCCTGTATATCATTTCCCATATGCAAAATGTTTATTATAAAATAGAAGATCTAGGTACCCGTTAAGAACTGATTTAGATAAATTCAACTCGAATTTATCAATTCACTCGAACAGTAAATCTATAATTTGTATGGAGAAATCTACACATAGGTATACGCTCACGGTCTCTATCGCCTAACCACCTAAGAGCCAAAATCTCTTGCATCTCGCGTCGTCTTTTGTTTGAAATGACGCCCGTTTTTTGTGTCGTGTGTGCAAGCAATTTTCGTTGAAAAGTGTTTTGGTAGGGGACATCTCGACCGTACATAGTAGGTAATTTAATTCATATTTTCAGTAATTAATTGTAGCTTACCTCCAGGTGCTCGTAGCGCAGTGGTGGCAGCGCTTTGGTAGTGATACCGAAGTTAAACAACTTACGGCGCGGTCGGTATTTGGATGGGTGACCATTCCGACCATATAAGTGACGTATATCACGAGCATCTCCAATTCTCCATGCTCCGGAAGGCACGTTAAGCAGTTGGTCCCTAATATCGGTTGATATTAGTCGTTAAGCCTAGTCAAAGGCCATAAATGGGCGGTTTGATAAAATCTGACAGCAAGGTTGGTCGCTTGCCTTGCAAACACCCCTCCGCCAATCCGCACTGAGCCCGCGTGGTGGAGTATGGCTCATACTACCTCATTTTTGTGGTAAGGCATTTGCCCAGTACAGGCTAACTTTAGTATTAATTGTAGCTTACCTGGCACTATCTCCGGGACGCCATGGCCGCTGGCGGAGTCGTGCGCGTGCTCTCCACTTCACATCATATACGGCGCCGCCTGCAAACAAATATTACAATTATTATTGACGACGCGTTTGGTGTATTGGCTCGCGTTTCGCGTTCAGCGCTTCTGACTTTTAACGCCGGTCGTCGCGGGTTCGAATCCCGCAAGGGGCAAATGTTTGTGTCATTAGCACGAACATTAGTACCTAAGTGATGGATGTTTATATGTATTTAAGTATTTATGGGAGACGCCCCCGTCATTATCGTTGTCTGGTATTCGTAGTACAAGGAAAAAAATCCTAGTTCGAAACCAAGACAATAAAATCATTATCAGCAAAGGTCCCTAAAGTGCGTGCAAAAATTTAAATAATTCGTCAGGAAAAATATAGTAGTTGAAAAAAATATTAATTCCCTCCAGTTCCAAACGGGGGACAAACAGTAAAGTATGAAGGAAAATGGACAGCAAACAAATAACAACACCTTATCAAATACGGCAGACATGTAACCAGATTATGAAGGTGCACTTGTAGGTATAGCTATTTGTACATAAATAAATAAATAAAGTCCTCCTGATCGTATCCGAGCACGGCGGTCAATCTCAATTGAGATTGGCCATCGAGGCGGGACATAGTTAATAGCACAGATGAATAATATAGTATAATAGTGCTCAAGTGTGCGCGCAATACACAAGGACACTCTCTGTTCCTTCACTCTCATTATTTGATGAGACGGCAGATCCGACATGACCGGTGAGAGATCAGGCGCAGGACCAACGGGTTAACGTGATTTTCGATGCACGACGGTGTAATCACCACCGTCTTCCTGTTTTCGAGTATTTAATACAGAAAAACCTAGAAAAAAAATTCAGACCAACACGGGCTTCGATGCTTTGAACCAGGACCTTTTGGCTAGCAACCAGCCTGCCAACGCTTACACAAACCAGACACATATTGGACATACCTATCTGCCTTAGATAAGAAGTAAGTTACAGGTATATTACCTCTGGGCTTTTGAAAAGCCTGTTTCACAGTGTCCTAATTTAAGTTCTGGTTAACGTTATCTGTCCAAAATTTCATAAGAAATTTCATAAATTAGTGCGTATTTGGCGATGGTAGAACAGGCCCTTATAACCTAGACCAAGCGCTATTAGGCATGACTGTAATTTAGAATGCCTTTGGTACCACGTATATTTTGGAATTATTGTTAGGAAGCCGTTCATGTATCAACGGATTGGTCGCCATTCCTGTCGCCAATGGGTCAGAATAATTTTATCCAAGGTCCATTGATTCGATCCACAAAGTACTTACTTTAACAAAATCTCAACTTCCCCGGTTACTTAGTAAATGAAGCGACGAGATTCACTCCCACCACTTAGGAGATTAGTTCAAAACAAAGTAGCAGCTGGTTTAACATATTATATAGTACTTATAGTGTATTAGAATATACGGAAACTCATCGCATTACTAAAGCTTGATGGAAAAACATACTTGATTATGTTATAAAACTAGCCTTTTGTACGAAGTATGTGTGTATCCTTATTGGTCGCAATGAAGCTTTAAAACTAATCCGCTAGGTACTGAAAAAGTCAGTTGTTGTCAAAATTAGTTTTGTGTTTTATTTTTCAAAAAAAATATTTAGTATTATTTCGATCAAGGCAACGTTAAAAGAGGCTATCAAAGTAAGAAATAGTACCTATAGTGCATAAGTATGCGCGTAAAATAGAGGTAAAAGTGCGCTTTAAGGTAGTTTTACTTCCTAACAATCAAATTCAAATTCAAAATCTTTATTTCAATTTAGGTCATGAAATGACACTTATGAACGTCAAAATATACAGTGAAAAAAATAAAAATAAATGTGCCCTGAAAGGGCCGAAACATGTCTCCTTATCTTTTGGGCCCTACCAGCGCTTCGAGACAGAACACAGACAATTAGGCAAGTGCTGAGAAGAAACGCCGGAACACACTCAGTCACCACTAGCTGCCGTAAAATCAAAATCATCAAAGGTAAGTACATCAGTCGGTGCAGGCTGGACGGACCACACATTCGTGTCGTTTAGATAGTCTTGAACCTTATAATAGCCTTTAGACATAAGCGTGTTTTTAACGTGTTTCTTAAATTTATCAACCGGCAATTCGACAAGATTGTGTGGTATATTATTAAAGAATTTTATACAATTTCCCATAAACGAATTACTAGTTTTAACTAATCTGAAGTTAGGAACGACAAGCTTGTGTTTATTTCTTGTGTTATATGGGTGAATGTCGCTTTTCTTCATGAAATTATCTAAATTTTTACGGACGTACATTATATTATCAAAAATGTATTGAGAAGCCACAGTTAATATGTTGATTTTCTTAAAGACCTCTCTCAGGGAGTCACGAGGACTAAGTTTATAAATAGCACGAATGGCTCTTTTCTGCAAAATAAATATGGTTTCAATGTCTGTAGCAGAACCCCACAAGAGAAGACCGTAAGACATAATACTGTGGAAGTAACTAAAATATACAAGCCTCGCCGTTTCAACATCAGTAAGGTACCTAATTTTTCTAACTGCAAAGGCAGCTGAGCTTAGCCTCCCAGCTAGGGCTTCAATATGAGGTCCCCACTGTAATTTTGAGTCAAGTTTAATGCCCAAAAATACAGTGGAGTCCATTAAGACTAGATTATTACCATTTAGTACAATATTTGGTGTAAGTTGCTTTACATTAGGCAAAGTGAATTTTATACATTTAGTTTTACTAGCATTCAGTAACAAGTTATTGGTGGTGAACCAATTCAATACTTTGGAGAGAGTATTGTTTACTTCGTCAAAATTTTCTTCATGTCTTTTCATTTTAAAAATCAAAGAAGTATCATCAGCAAACAAAACTATCTCACAAAGATTTGTGGAATGAAATGGTAGGTCGTTTACATATATTAGGAAGAGTAAGGGCCCCAATATTGAGCCCTGGGGCACCCCCATTTGAAGGGGGCCACCGGAAGAGTAGGTACCATTTATGCTAACTGATTGTATTCTACCTGATAGGTATGAACTTAACAACCTTGTTGAGTTTTCCGAGACACCATAGTGTTCCAACTTAATGAGCAGTGTTTGATGGTCTACACAATCAAACGCCTTTGATAAATCACAGAATACACCTATAGCATCATGTTTGTCTTCAAAAGCATCAAGAATGTGTCTGATGAGTGCTACCCCAGCATCAGTTGTATTTCTACCTTTAGAGAACCCAAACTGTTTTTCGTGTAGTAAATTATTAAGTTTAAAATGGGAAAGTAATTGATTAAAAATGAGTTTTTCAAAAATTTTACTTATTGTGGGTAATATTGAAATTGGCCTAAAATTGCTGGGGTCACTTTTGTCTCCTGATTTAAATAAAGGTATAACCTTACTATGTTTCAATAAATTTGGAAACTGATTTTGATCAATACATTCATTAAAGATATAAGATAAGTAAGGAGCTATTAGAGGTATAATGGGTTTTATTGTGTCTATTGATATACCCGATTTATCCTCTGTTTTCTTTTGTTTTAGTTCTTTGAATGTTTTTATGATGTCTAAAGGACCAATATGTCTGAATTTAAAAGAGTATTTGCACCTATCAACACTCGAAACTAGTAATGATTTCGCCTGAAGTGAGCAAGAACTCAACTGTTTAGTCGTCTCTATAGGAATATTACAGAAATAATCCTCAAAAGCGTTTGCTACCTCATCATCAGATTTAATAAGTTTGTTATTTATTTCTAGACTAAATTTGTTATCATGAGATTTAGTTTTACATGTTTCTTTATTTATAATATTCCAAGTTTCTTTGATCTTATTACTAGACTTTTTAATTTTATCGCGTATGTAATTCGACTTAGCTACATAGCAAACTCTTTTGAAAATTTTTGAGTACCTCTTAACGTACTCATGAAAGTATGGATCCTTTCTATAAGCTTTTTTGTTATACAATTCAAACATTTTTTTCCTACTTGTATAAATTCCTCGAGTAGCCCAGTCACTGAATTTCGGTTTACAGTTATTAATAACTATTTTCTTTTGAGGGAAAATAATATCAAATTGTTTTTTAATTACCTGAAATAATTGATCATACAAGTCACTAGCATTTTGTTTATCAAAAGGTATAAACGGTAGTTTATCACTTATAAGGTTTTTAAATTTGTCCTTACGAGATGCAGTGACCGGCCTGCATTTTATTTCAAGACGGGGTGAAATTAAACGGTTCTGTAGTGTAACTATCTGCCCGCAATGATCCGATTTTACAAAATTAATAATAGATTGATTGATGATTTTACAGTTACAAAAAATATTATCTAAGCAAGTAGCTGTTGTAGGAGTTACTCTAGTGGGCTCAGCAAATAATGGAGTGAGGTCAAATGATTTAAAAATGCTCAAAAACCTAACGCGATGTTCCTCCGTAATATCTATTATGTCCACATTGAAATCTCCACATACAACTACTTTCTTTGTAGTTTTGCATATTTTATTTAACACATTTTCCATTACAGATTCAAATAATTTAAAGTTTCCACTTGGGGGTCTATAAACACAGACAATAATGTAGTCGTCCAGCTCCGCACACGATATCTCAATAGTTCGCTCAATCGTGAGAGACACTATGTCTTTTCGCTCTTTACATTTAAATTTATTATTAATTAATATAAGTGTCCCGCCGTGAATTGCAGTCTCCCTAGTGAACGAACTAATTTTGCTTCTAAGTAATTTCATAGATTTGCAAGACAGTTGTATCACCGGGTACGATGAATGTTATCCATGGATACGCTAATGAATAAATAAATAAATAATGTATTTTCAAAGCCGCACTGTGAAGAGACCAGACATGTCATGTCTAAGTTGCCTAAGGTAAGGCTAAGGCGTGCTACATGCCACTTAAAAAGGCAGCAAATCCAGCTAAAGTGGCCTCTAAACATTACGATTTGGTCGTTTTCAAGAAGTTTCAAAACGTGTGGCTATTTATTCAAAACAGAAGAGGTCATTCGACCTGGGGCTGACAAAAAGCGGGCGCGAGTGTATGGCCCTCGCTTCAAGGGTCCTCGACTTGAACGCTATCAGCGTGGAGTGGACGAAACGTTTGTTTGGGCCCGCGCTGATAAGCCTCTCTTTAAATTTCATACCTTCTAGGAGATTAGGTCTTAGTACTATGTCACCCTGGGCCAGTTTAAGTCAAGAGACTTGACTCTTGACTGCATCTACACCTTACGTCAAGTGCGACTGTTTATAAATAGATAAATAAATAGGTAAAGTGGATAAACGCAGTAGTATGCTCTTTGCTATAATAGGCTTGGTAACATAAAGAACAAATCAGTTTCTAATTAGAGCTAAGTTTTTGAATACTAGCGTGGTCACCAGATGTGGCTGTTAGCTGCAAATATTTTAAATGAGCTATCCCCGACCAAACAGCGGCAGGATTACTAGAATGTAGTGAGGAGTCTTGTGAGGTAGGCTTCTCTATTAAAAGCTAATATAACCTAGTAGTGTTTCTCATTTCCTACCCTGGTCGTAACTCCCAACACCGGCTCGCCTCACAAGCAATAGCGATAGCCTACGTCCACTCTCGCCCGTGGCTCCCGTGTTGTGACTACAGACATCTAGACTTGTATAGACTGTGTCACTAACGTGGCAACCTATGTTGCTTGCCCCGAGATAGTGTGTATCTACTTAGGTATGTATAGATACCACAAACACTACACCATTAGTAGTAGCATTAGAATGAAACAATATGCACATCTAATATTCAAGTTATTTCACCGCTAGTAGCCTGCAGCAAGCATCATTATTGCATTATGTGTGTTGCAAATTCAAATTGCATTGTCAATACTAACTATATGAAATAAATCAATCGAGCTTGTATTTGGCTGCTAATGAGAACTGTTGTTCACCTATTGTCATTAGTTATTGGTAATTAATGATTAAATACGGGAATATGCATAATTATCTTGCTGAATCATACAGTATTAATACAAATTGAGTAGGTAATTATTGTACTCGAGTAGCTCAGATGACAGCCATGGTGGACAGTAAGTACGTCCTTCCCGTAAGAAGTGACCGATTTAGTTTCCTAACCCCCGAGGCAAAAAGAGAGTGTTATAAGTTAAACGTGTCTCTGTGGTATCGAAACTCCCAAACAAAATGAACCAATTATCGTTTCGTTTTTGTGTAATAGACAATTTTGTCCCGATTGTTGTTATGTTCATCAGTTTGAAGATCATTAGAGTTTCACTGTGCAATCTAAACATTAAACTTTTTTATACGTTTTCACAACTCAATTTAAAGATTTTACAAGTGCATCAAATATTTAGTTTAATGTGCCACCTATTAATTCACCACTACAGAAATAACTGAACATACATTATGTATCGGACAAAAGGAGAACATTTTTAGTTTATAAACAGAAAATAAAGAAACATAGTGGAATTTGCGAAAAACAAAAATATAGCGCTTAAACCCTTAGAGGCTCCGTAGCATTTGAAATTTAGAGGAGGAAATGCGGAAAATGGGGCTCAGAATTGAAACACACGGTTGCAAATAGCACTATGACGATGCGTTTTTTAAACTGTATTTTTTTTAATCTATACTACTATTATAAAGCTGAAGAGTTTGTTTGTTTGTTTGTTTGTTTGAACGCGCTAATCTCCGAAACTACTAGTTCGAATTGAATAATTCTTTTTGTGTTGGATAGTCCAGTTATCGAGGAAGGCTATAGGCTATATAACATCACGCTACGACCAATAGGAGCAAAGATATAGTGGTAAATGTGTAAAAATCGGGAGAGAGAAGTCACTATTCCACGCGGACGAAGTCGCGGGCAAAAGCTAGTTTTCAATAAAGGAGATGTTTACAAAAATGCCAAGTCCATGTACGGTTTCTCTAAAAATAGCAAAAAATACAGATAATTACACGTACTATATGTAATCTTCATTTAATTAAAAATTTTTTAGGTAATTTAAATACTAAAATTAATAAACTTCAACACTTCTTCTACTTCTTCTCTATTTTACTTACTCCAAAAACGTGTCGAAAAGTGCAAAAAAAAGTCAAATGACATTTTGCTTCTTTATGATTTCCGCTTTCGATCTTTTTAAATCTGTTCAAAGAGCTGATTGGCTGACAGATATTTGACAGATTTCTTAGACATCATGAAAATAATGTTGCTAGATTTTATTAATTTATGTTACATGTTATTTATGGTATGAATATTTTACGGACGAATATCATTCTAAAAATGATTAAGCTCTACATAAGATATTTATTAGTGTCATGTACAAGGTGTTGGCATTTTCCCCATACAAACGAAAATCGGCGCCTTGCGTTAAATCCAGTAGATCTGATTCATGCACACTCGTTCATGACTATGACCCAATGATTATACTGCAAGTTGTGACCTCGACCTCCAACCTTAACTTTTACTAGATTATTATTTGGTCTTAAACATAATCTTCATACCCAATGCAAACTTTGTTGCAATAAAATAAAATAAGTCGTAATGTTTTAACTAAGTTAATTATCTATTCACTCTGAGAGTGTCGTTGAATGAATCACTTAATTTCAAATGTATAATCATGACCCTCGCTAAATCTCACCGATGGACAATTTTAAAATAAAATATATCTTAAATATCTTTCAAAACATTAACATTCAAAAAATACCATTAATTAGCATTTTTCAATTATTCTTTATCGTCGAAAAGGTATAGAAACAATGTTTTTCGAACCGAGCCTAGCATCGCTATCCAACGCGGCAACGCAGCCAGTGTCATTGCCTCTATGCCACAAAAAAACTGTATCGTTTTTGAATAGTTCGGTTTTAAGTTTATTTATTTATTTCATGCATGTCTTAGTTTTAATTATTTTTGGTCTACTAAATGTATATTACCTAGCCCGAATATATATTTTTAAAGTGATACGTAGCGCGCCAGCTCGCAAAACATGACCGTGAGTCGCCAACCCACTTGAGTGCAATTTGTCCAGGCTCCGGCGCGAGGGCCCTCCACAGAAACTAAACTGAACTTGTAGTTTTGCAAGCGAATAACTACACTTTTTAGGGGTCCGATGCTGAATAGAAAAAAGTGAAAAAAAAGATAAAACTGTCCTAGATCATGACGACATCATTAGTTGTTGCAAAAAATTAAAACGCATTCTTGTTAATCAGGGTTGGATGTATATGACTCGATAAACTTCTTTTCCAATTCAACAAAAAAAACAAATTTGATAAAATACAAGTAGTTTACTGAATGTCCAGATTTTGTTACCTTAAAGATATATTTTTACTACCACTCTTTTAATCGGTACAATTTTCTATGTTCTTATAACCAAACCAAATAACCATGGCAGTCGGGAGAATAACCCAACATTGGTCAACCATAATCATTGTACCCGGTCAGTGTCTGCGGGTAAATTTGAAGTACCTAAAGTAAATAACTACTTTGGTATTTATTTACTTTAGATCGAACTATAGCTACTTTGGATAGAACATTGAAGAAACGGTTACCATATCTATTAAATAGTTTGCCCGGGGATATACGCCGGGAACAAGATAGGTACAAATGTTTTTAAAAGAAAACTTAAAAAGTATTTTTTAGCAAACTTAATTTAGTATTTAAGTTTTAATTTGGAATGTTGAGACTCGTGATCCCACAGACAAACAATGTAAATAGTTTTGTGGGACTACTGTAAACTCATCTGTGTAACGCTGTTTGTATAATAAATAAAATTAAATAAATAATAAAAATAAATGTGAATTTCACTTCGGAAGGAAAACGGTACACTAAAATAATACAAATATCTCAACTATATCTCACCAATAATACCTTGTCCAAATATTATTCTGGCATTCTGACATTTGGCTAAGGTACAATCACGCTACTGGACCTTAATCACCAGAAACTAAAAACATTCATACGGAACCGCAGCCCAGTATTTTCGCATTTATTTTTTCAGCCAGCCATTTTGGCACAACTAGCCAGCTCGCTGACGTCACGAATTACCCGGGGCCATGCGAAGTGCCCGCTCAACTTAAATTAGGGTTTTTTTGCAAGACATTGAATAAATAATTAACCAGCCAAAACTGGGACAAGTTAGGCCGCCATTTTTGGACTGCCTACTTTGCGGTTTGTTCGATATAAGTTGGGTATATCGTTGACTGGAAATACGGTTGATATATTCCACAATGCGAATATAGTTGTGTGGTCACCAAAATTAGCGGTGATATACAAAGGACACATTAAATTTTTGCGCTATAAAGAGCCTAAAAAATAAGCTCAAAATCATATGTTTACATTAAAAAAATTGCAATATAAAATATTTTCTGCATGTGATCCTAGCTGGTCCAGGAAGATGTGTTTCTTTAATTTCCCCATATTGTTTTTCAACAGTATTTTTAAACAATTATTTTCCACACTTACTAGTCAAAAAACCTAACAAAATACATTTTGCCACCGAAATTCCAGTCTTTTTCATACCTAGGCGATGCTATCACTAGCGAAATCAGTGCCTATAGCCGGGTACGTCTAGTCGCGCGGCCAAGGCCACAGTATCAAGGACAAACCGTTTTTACGCACGTAATCGCTGAAATAATGAACCTAGGACAGAACAGGGTCGAGATATTAGACCCTTATCGGTTTAAAGGTTGATAGTTATAGCAAGTAATGATAGCACATCCTGATGTAAAAAGGCTGTAGTTCTTGTGAACATATAATCTCCGATTCGCTGGCTGAAATTTGTTTCTGGGTTTGTCTGTTTTGAAAGTACTTGGTAACAGTTCTGAGTCAGGAAATTGGAAGAAAGAAAATGTATTTATTGGAGAGACATCACAAACACACATACACAATATTAAAAATAAATTACAATAAAAAAAAGAAAAATCAAGTGCGAGTCAGATTTGCGCACTGAGGGTTCCGTGCCAACATTAACTAAATTATGGAACCACTTAGCCAAAATACTAAATTTCTGTTGACAGCAAATATAACTTTGTTTTTCATAGTGTTTGTATGAAGAACAAAGTTATGTTTGCGGTTGTCAAAAGTGTGCTATAATCTCAAAAACTACTAGTTCGATCTCATTCAAACCAATTTTTAGGGTTCCGTAGCCGAATGGCAAAATACGGAACCCTTATAGTTTCGTCAAGTCTGTCTGTCTGTCTGTCTGTCTGTCTGTCTGTCTGTCTGTCTGTCTGTCCGTCCGTATGTCACAGCCACTTTATTCTGAAACTATAAGCATCACATAGCTGAAACTTGGTAGGTAGGTGTATTTTGTTCACCGCTTTCCGATTCAGATACAAAAAGTAAGAAAAAATAATATTTAAGGGGGGCTCCCATACATGAAACTAAAACCTAAAAATTTTTTTTTACTCAAACCTATGCGTGTGGGGTGTCAATGGATAGGTCTTTTAAAATAATGTTAAGGTTTCTAAAACCATTTTTTCTAAAAGTGTAAGGTTTGAGATATAGACGCTTCCAAAGTGGTAAAATGGGCGTCCCCCCCCCATCTAACCTTTGAACTAAGAAAGTGAAAATTTTGAAAAAAATATATGATGTAGATCTCAACAAAAACTTGCAACGAAAATTGGTTTGAAGGAGATCGAACCAGTGGTTTTTGAGATATTGCACATTTTTATCAACCGCAAATATAACTTTGTCTTTCATACAAAAACTATGAAAAACAAAGTTATTTTTGCTGTCACAATATATTGTGATGTTTTCGTTAAGTGAAAGTAAGTGGACCCTGAATTTAGTTAAGGGTGGCACGGAACCCTCAGTGCGCGGGTCCGACACGCACTTAACCGGTTTTTTTGTTGAAAGTATTTGTTGAGATCTACATCAATCAGAACAGAATCATACAGAGATATCAGGCGCAAGAACATTTTACACTGGGGTTCAATGTGTATGAAACGCCGTCTTTTCTTTTGCCTTGCCTTCCGTTGCATTATTGCCCACAACAGAGATGTTTTGGTTGTTTTATTCACCAAAATGATCACATCGCTTAATTATTCATGAAGTATCATATGAACGGTCATGAAAATGAAGAAAAGATTCATACATACATTCATCTTTTCTTATAAGCTGACACGGTGACACAGTATTAGCACCTACACGTGTAAATAATACAAGCATTGACCCAATAAGGGTTAAAAAAGGGTTCGAGCCCAGATAGGGCCCCCATACGATCCCATAAAAACGGAAAATGTGAGGACTTCTATCTACATAACAGATAAAGAAGCTTTAAAAAATTCACAAGCTTAATTAATAACTCTAGGTTCTACGACTCTAGTTTCATTTCATTTCATTTATTTATTGATACACACAACAAATTATTGTCTTAAAAAATACATTTCAAATAATCTTATAAAGTGGTGCAGGACAATAATTCTAAAACATGTGTACACAAATTCATTAATTAACTTAAGTGGAGATATGCAATGCCAAATAGAAAAAAAATATACAGGTAATAAATTAAAATTATTATACATTCAATTCAAAATTCAAACCATTCAAATTAAAATCAATGTCAAAGCAATTCAATCTACCATAATAATATTGCAATGAGAGATAAATATAATTTAAATTACATTAAATAACATTTCAAATAATTAATAATAATTAGGCCCGAGTTGACTTGAAAACACCAGAGCAATCTGAGAAAAAAAAAACTATGCAAAAATAATAATAAAAAAAAAAACAATCAAACCAATTAAAAAAAAATCATCATCTAGTGAAGAATTTTCATAGACAAACAACACTGTTGATTAAGGTTCAGTTGCACCATCTAACTTTGATCTAATGAACGTTAGCTATACTTTTTTGTATGGAGTTCGACAACCATTAGACGCTTTTTATAGATCAAAACAAGATTGTGCAGTTAATCTTAATATTGCAAAAGATATCTTACTTTTGTTTTTATAGTGATAAGCCGTCACTATGCAATCTAAAAGAATCTAAAGATATATTTATATTTTTATACTATTAGAATTTAATTGATTGAATAATGAGATTTGCTGTAAATTATATTATTGTGATGAAAACTTTGTGTTACGCCACTCTTAGTGACAAAATGCAAGATATAATACACTTAAAACTAGTACGCCTTTAGTCCACCGCTGCATTCGCATGCAGAATGCTATGTCTTGCCCTAGCATAACTAGATATCATAGTTGCATCCTTGTCGGTATCGTTCAGCCGCATCGCTGCCGCATTTGAATGCGTTGGTGTACCAGAGGCATAAATAGCAGAAAAAAGTTACACCCGTAGGAAAACAGAATGTGTGGTTACCCCAAAGGCACAATCCCTATTATTTGAGGCGGGCATCACGCGTATTGATCCTACCTGTAGGTACTTCTTTCAGCGCAAAAGCCTCCATAGCTTCGCAATTTCATCTTCACACGGGTTACGTTATTCGGATTTGTTGGTTCCACAGTGAGATGAGTTGGAATATGATCGATTGCTCAGACTAAAACATTTGGAGTACGCATTGCAATAAATAAGATTATATACTGGTAAAAAACATATACGTATCGCTATTCTAAACAAAGCTTCTGCCTCAAATTCCCGATTTCTGTGGTACCTTACCTTCAACCTAATCTATACTAATATTATAAAGCTGAAGAGTTTGTTTGTTTGTTTGTTTGTTTTTTTGAACGCGCTAATCTCCGAAACTACTGGTTCGAATTGAATAATTATTTTTGTGTTAGATAGTCCAGTTATCGAGGAAGGCTATAGGCTATATAACATCACGCTACGACCAATAGGAGCAAAGATATAGTGGTAAATGTGTAAAAAACGGGAGAAATTATTTCATCTTTGAAGCCTTCCGTTGCGTGCGCCGTGAAAACGGTTCAAGATACACAAAAAATATGTATTAAAGAATAATAGCTCTTTTTATGATCTAAAAAATCCTATTCCACGCGGACGAAGTCGCGGGCAAAAGCTAGTTCATAATAAATTGATTTATTTTAATCAAAAAAGCCGAGTAAAGCTAATCAACCAGTGTAAATAAATAACAAACGATTTATATTTCGTTACTACAATAACTATCGTAACAACCAGCCAATAAAATATATAAAACAGCTTCTAAGAATGGACATAACATGAAATGCATTTCAATTCAAACATAACGTTTATGCTATAGATCCAACCAGCCAAGAAAATGCACAGCTCTTTGCAGTTGGATCTAAAATATAGTCTAGAAAGTTCCCGAGAATATTCCCGCTGAAAGCCAAAACTCAATGTGGCGGAGGAAAATGCAGCTGAATTCAGTTTTCTCTGCAATGCTCTTTTGATGGAGTTACGTGAGTCTTGAGGCTAGAGGACGCACTGGGGATCAGAAAATCAGTTTTGTAACTTATATTTATTTGTGCGTTAAATATGATTTCAAAGACGGGATTTTAATGACGACCAATGACCATGTTTAGATCGCGGGATCACACGAATGCAGACCGTTTGTGATCGGTCGCGGTGGAAAGCCGTGGGGGAGGCCTATGTTCAGCATTAAACGTTCTTTGGTCTAAAATGATGATGATGACGATTTTTAGTGACTCTGAGAAACCTTGCCATTATCTAGGCAGTGTTTATACATGTACATTTTTTTTAATGTCTTAAACGAAATATGACAACAATATCACCAGATGAAAGTGTAATAATAACATTTGAATAATATCACTTTGTCATACAAATTAAAATACAAAATTGTGTCAGTCAAAAAAGTTCAAAATTAAAGATGAGCGTACATAGAGAAAAATCAAAATGGACGATTAGCAAAGTGGATCTAGCTGATTCAAGCTCAACTGTCTTATATTCCTGTCAATTCATATTTAGAATTCCCATTTTATTCCCACCGCTTGCATCATAATTTCCTGCAATCCTCAGGAAAAATTAGAGCCTTCAGTTTTCCAACCACTCGTGCAGTTCGATTTCCGGTTGGATAAAAGTGTTAATACTTCCTGTCATTTCAGTGGGGATGAGAAAATTAGATCGACCGCGAAAGACGGGAAATTCTTGGATAATAGATCAAGATTAAATGGGGTGCACAAAGACTATAACAATAACTTTAATTTGATATAGTCTTAACTATCACCAACGTGCTTTATACAGGTTGTTATTGCAAGGGGGTGCCAAATTTTTGGAGGTGAAAGGGACCATCAATATGAACAACTTTTACTATGGGACCATCGTTCAATTATTAATTTTATTTTCAATGTAGGTGACTGATTTTGTATGGAGAACCTGAAATTTTATTTAAGATTTTGACCATGACCCTATAGTAAAAGTTGTTCATATTGACGGTCTCATTCATCTCCAAAAATTTGGCACCCCCTTGCAATAACACCCTGTATACATTTTGGTAAACCCACTATTAAGAGGTAGTGGAAGGCAGGAACTACCACACTATCTCTCCTAATGTCGAGTTTTAGAAAAAAACTCCACCAACAAAAGCGTAGCTCTTAAATTTAATCATCGTCACTATTTAAATAAAGAACAATGAGATACATTATAGGAACGAATGCTAACGGAGCAGTTTTGACACGATACTTTTACACATGTTTTTTGTTAAATATTATAACATTTTGACTGCTTTGTAAACTTTTCAGTGGATTCGAACCAGTTTTTTTTAAGTATAATTTGTCGGAACAAAAAACGTATTCTTACACCATAAAAAATATGAAGGGCCAGGGGGCGTATTGCGATCCAACCTAATCCGTTCAATTCCGAGGCAGTTCAATTCACACTGAATGTAAACGAATATTATCAATATAATAATATTTTAGTTATACTACAATGGTATGAATATTTATATTGTTATATGATATTATCAATATAATGCGAAATTGCAATAGTAATTGCTAATTTAACAGTAAAGCAGAGCTGTTTAACTGTCAAAACTGCATCGCAATACGAACCCACAGCAATGTATGTGATAATAAGTGCCCAATATTTATTTCAAATTCGTTACTACGCTTTGACCTAGTAAATAGGAACAAAGAATTTCCTCAGAACCCATGCACTATTTCAGTTCGTCATAATTGAGTTCTGTACGACGTCGAAGTCGTTTGAGCTACGGCACGTACGCGAAGTCGCCTTTAATATTACTGAAACTAAAAATAAAGCAGTTAGTGTGAAAGATTCAGAATGAAATGCTGAAATAAACTCCTTTTTTAAGTCAGTTTTAAAGCTAGCAGCGCTTGTCTACTAACTAAATGTTACTTTTCTGCATCCGTATGATATAAGCACATACCAAAAAACAACGTACAGTCGAATTGGAAAGCTCTTTCTTTTTGAAGTCGGCTAAAAATATTCTCCTTTAAGGTGCAGTAAAATTTTTTGTTCAAAGTTCAAAGTTGCAAGTAAGGGCACAAAATTAACTAGAAAAAGGCAAATATTTAAATAATTCGGGGGCGTATTGCTATTTTGCTTTAATCCGTTCAAGTTCCAGGCAGTTCATATCCCACTCAGCTAGTAGAGTCGCTTAATTGGTATTTTGATCTAACTTGAGAAAAAGTCAAGTAAATTGGTTGGAATTAAGACTTCGCAATAATAATCTGGCTAATCCATTCAAAATCAGAGCAGCTTAACTGACAAAGGAAGATCGCAGTACGCACTTTGGTTTGCTTAGTCCTTTACAAATGTCAGTGTCTGTTATAAACTATTATTCACAAAACATACTATCTAAATTGTTGTTTTGTAAATATTCGAAGTGGTAATTCCTTGTAAATATTAACTATACTATAATGTGCAATAGCTAGAACATTGAACACATTAAATATACAACCGTTCTTTTCAGCCTACTTCAGATTTTCGCTTCCAAACTTGACTTTCATCTCTACCAATAGTTATGTCAACGTATAGTTGAAGCTTTTATCCCCTAGAGGCCGTTTTCCGATTTCTCGAAGCTATTTTTGGCGGGTACTATGCGATTTGCCTCATCGAGTGCTGCTAAAACAATAGAATGAGGTCAGAATATTTGTTGGCGAAAAGCCATGGCGTATTGTGGCTGTTGCGCTAATGGGAAAGTGCAGTTATGATGTATGCAGCGACCAGGCAAGCAAAGCTATGGGCTACTTGGTGACTATTGCACTACTGAGTTCAGAAGTTATATGTACAAAGAGTGGCGAGGGCCATCTTTTCTTAGGAAAAAACCTCTGTATCTATTTGATTTGATAGGCTACGGGCTGTTTCCCACGGCAGTCCAGTCCTGCGGGTTCATGAAAACACTACTAAGTTTTCTGCGGGATACAGAAAAGCAGAGGACCCGCAGAACTAGACTGTAGTAGAAAACTGTCCATATTTATTGTACACACGCGCAACTGTTGTGTTCGCGCCCGCGACGATTTATCACCCTTCAGAGGGCTTGTAAAGGCAGTGTTGGCAATGCAGCTACAGCTTTATGTTAGACAAACGCCAACTATTGCTCTATTGCACCAAAACGAGTTTGGAATCGGGTCAGTAATTCTAGTTTTGGCACCACGCCATTGTAATGCCTTGTTGCGACTTTTGCACTGTCTCAAGGCACAGTGAGCAACATAATTTGGAGCCGTATTTCGGGGACTACTCCAATTTAAGTTTTAGTCAATTCCCGTAGTTTCTACTCTTACCGTCTTATTAAGTTAACCCTGCCCCTTGAGGATGTATTCGTGTAGATAATATGTAAGGAAGGAACTAACACTAATTGGGTCAAACGTCACCGATAGATGCTTTTTCTTTATTCTCTTATTTATCTATGCGACACGCGAGTATAGATCGTCTTGTGTTCAACAATTTTCCAGAAGATTTTTCGCGAGAATGCCTTATGCCTTTGTGAGTATGAACCTATATTTGAATTTTAATTCATGCCGTTCCACTTACTCTAGATAATACCCAAATATGAGTGAGAAAGACAAAGTCAAACTCAGAGAAATCTCGCTCCAGAGTAGAGGCACAGGTTGCTCGTAATTTTCCACCAAGTTAGTGTATTCTCTCGTGTAAGCCAAGTTCAGTGTTGTTTCAAGTTATAGTTCCTTATTCGTACGGAAGAATGTGGGCTAATAAATAAAAGAGTTGGTTTAAGTTCAGGTCCGTGTATGATAATAATGCCTTAGATAGATAAGTGCACATCAGACATAACAACACAAATGATTTCTTGTTTTTGTCATGATAGTATATTATAGAGTATCTGCGATCATTAACATGTAATGTTATAAAATGCATTATTATTTAATATTATCATCATAATAATATGGTTTTGATATTGATACATTGCGGTTTTACACAAACAACAAAATATTTAAAAAAAACATGAGTGTCACGGCTCTAAGAAGATACCTTAAACCGGTGTGCCTCAAATATCCCCCCGTGTGTATACAGTACAGTAACCCAGTTTGGCTAGCAAAGTGACGAGGTTCAACTTTACGACGACACTATGTTGCAGGTGGAATGCGCCTGCTGCAGACAGAATTAAAGGTCAGGAGTCAGACAGGCCTAGCCACCAATGGAAATGTGCACAGAAACCTCATTTTACAGTGCTGTAAGTACAGTGGTCTTTGTGAACTAGAAGATGATTATTTACATCAAAAATTCTGAGGCATTCTTTGTCCTTGTCTCAAATCTTTCGATTTGTGACGGGAACTACCTAAGTGATTAAACTTACTGTAACATGTTTTAAATGCTCAAGGATCGACAGGCCGCCGGCGGTCGCGTAAACAAAAGAATGGCAAAATAATGTTTGTAAAAGCATCCGTGAGGTTATAACTCAACTCAACTCTTTCGAATTTCGGTATACAGCGTGTGGCCAGTAATAGGAGCAAAAATTTTAATCAATGACTCCACAGAGTAAACGTAGTTACCCTGACCTGGTCATTGTGCTCTAAAATGGTTTAACTCAGTATACTCAATATAGTAATCCAAAGTTATAATCCCTAGTCAATTTATATTAAAATTGCTAAGTCGTTGTAGTAAATGACAAATGTCAAGTTCTATGACTGGACACATTTGTTTGCAATACATTGCTGGTTCGATTTATTTTGTTAGATAATATCAATAAATTTATTTTTCATTATAATAAATGAAAACCTTAAAGAATTGATTACTAGTTACTTAAAAGGCCTATATTTTAATTTTTGCTCCTATTTATTTCATTTATTTCATTTATTTCATTTATTTAACAGTAAACATACTGACTTACAGTCGCCCAAAGCGTCAATATGCTAGTATACAGTAAAAATGGTCAAAAAAATACAATTTAGAAATCAAATAAGTTACATCAGAATTACAATAGCTTATGTCACCAAAATTAAATATAATGTCAGAAGAAATACACATTAGAGTCATTCAAAATCATTAAAGTACATAATCAAATTATTATGTCAGTTCAGTAATACTACTTTGAAAACACTCAGAAGACAAACTATCTATGTATAAAACAGCTTTATGCATGCATTGACCAAAGCTATCTGCAAATATGTCAATATCATAGTCGTCGGCGAGTATATCCCCTATAAGCCGTAGAGCCCGAACGGTGGGAGCATTCGCGGCCACATCCTGCATTACAGGCCACATCCTGTATATCAAATTCAGGAGGTATTGAATGCTGGCAAAGACGGAATTCATCACATTCTTTACATAATTATATCTGAAAAAGTTGGTTAAAGTACCTGTAGCATTATTAATTAAATTCAAACTTGAAAGCTTACGTTGTGTGTCAGTTAATTACAGGGAAATCGGATAGCACAAGAAAATTACTGTTGTTTTGTCCATGTCATGTAGAATTTATAACTACTCACGATTGCTGATAAAATAAAACAACGTTCAAAATAGTGTAGTGTTTTTAGTAGTTTTTTGTAAGTTCAATTTTATGTATACTATACGAATAATCAGTGCTGGAAGTCTCGGCATGGTTTTACCTGTTGTACACCAGGTACACAGGTACAGGTTGCGCTTAAAACGCTGAGACAAATTCGTGTTATCGTATAAGTATTTAATGTTAGATTTTTTTTTATAAATCTTAAAAATTTAGAAGTGTTTATAATGATTTATTAAGAGTGCTTTCACATTTAGGCGACTTTAGCAGCGCGGCAGCAGCTTGTTTAGCTGAGCGGCAGTCACTGTCATTTATTACTGTCATTTATTTGTTACATAAATGACAGTCATAAATGACAGTGACTGCCGCTCTAATGTGACTGTACTGTATTGTCTACACAATTGGACAGTCTTTGTACAATGCTTTCTTATGAGCACAAGTTCTTATTATAAATAAGGATACCTAGCATAAGTACGAGTACGTACGTACTACTCTTCCGAAGCAAAGTTATTATTTTAAAGGCTATCCCCCTTATTCATAATAATTCAAACAGTCTTATAAACCTGTTTTAACTATTACACTGTTTTGTCTCATTCTTTCTTGGTGCTAATAAAGCACCCAAACTTTTAAATCAATATCTTTATCAACACCATGAACAAGCCTTTATAGAAAAGCTCAGACAGACACTTGAAGGCGATAAAAACATTTTTTTTTCACATATCTTGCTATGCGATAATCGACTCTATTCCTATTTGATAAAGTTGACAGGTTGTATGAGAAAATTTGTACGTTCCAACCAACAATTTCATGGAAGGTCACGCGAGCTGGCAGGTGTTATTCTGAATATACGTTTATTTCGTGGATTTGCTTAAAAATACTATATTCTGAAACCTTCTTAATATTTTACGAGTAAAGAAACACATGTTTTTATCCAACTTTGATGAGGTATCCGAAAAAGTAATTTTAGGTCGCTTTTGTAATTTTTATTTTTATTACAAACAAAGCACATTATATATTTTGGTATCAAATCAACTACACATTATAGCACTTTCAACTAGACAATACTACTAGTGCACAATCTGTGTGCACTGCTGTTGCAAAATACTGTAAGTGCACAAGTGTACCCAACCTTACACCAACATACAGCTTTGATCACTATACATATTCATGCGTGTACCTATACCACGAACATTCCCCATTTATTATCCACGCCCGCCCCCACTAATCGGCGCTTTATCGTCATAAATTACCAAATAATTGATGGCACGTCAATTATATGGTAAAAGCCGTGAAAGCCATTTGCTAGCTAATGGTTTATTAGTTTGCTATTAACGAATTTTTGTTGAACTACCGTGTGTGAACATCATCAACATGATAAAAGATGTCTGTTTATTATAATAGTCCGTTTTTCTTTGCTTGTTGAATATTTTTAACAATCTTAGCATTCATTTTAACGAAATGATTCATTTTAAAATATGATAAACACAAATCTCATACGTACTCATAACCTACAAAGGTTATTGATCGTTGAACACTGAAATATTTAAAATCAAATAGTTAATTAATTTTATTCACTAGAATAGAATATTATTATTTAATTTAATGGTAAGAAGTACGTTATAACTGATATTATTTTAAACGTTACAAAAATATAGTTTACAATATTCGACAAGCATAGGAAATCGGAAGAAATATAACGTTTTCATGAAAACAGTTTCTACCATAACTAAAAAGAAAAGTTTTCAAGAACTCTTTGATGACAAGCCACTGAAACTTGTTTCAGTAGTTTTCGAAGTCGAAACTTCAGGTTTGGTCGTAAACTTATTTCAGCACGTGTTTAATTGCGGTCTCAGCTGTTTCAGGACCAAACAACCGCTTTCTTTGGTACCCACATGGAAAAAAAGACCACAGCTACCAAAGAGTATGTAAGCACGAAAGGTAAAGTTTCTGAGAATATTGTTGCCTACGATGGAGAATATAAAGCTAGACCATATGAAACACAGCGGTGTTTAGTTTTGGGTTAGAAGACAGCGTAATATACCAATAAATAGTACGATATATGGACTTTCTTTTTCTAGCAAATTCATGCGGTTTTATGAGTAATATATGATTGCACGACATCGTCTTTATCATTTAAAATTCTATGTTTCAAAACTCCCAAGTGCTACGACCTTTTTATTTACTTATATTATACATCTAAAGAGTTTGTTGTAGATTTCGTATATGAACAGAAAAATTGTTGTCTCTAAATAGGTGGTTTGTTTCGAAGCTTGAATAAAGCACGCGGTCTAGTTAAACATTTGAATAGCGTAAAAAAAAAACTTTATTTCAATTTAGGTCATGAAATGACACTTATGAACGTCAAATATAAAAATTAAAATAAATGTGCGAAATATGTCTCCTTATCTTTTGGGCCCTACCAGCGCTTCGAGACAGAACACAGACAATAAGGCAAGTGCTGAGAAGAAACGCCGGAACAAACTCAGTCACCACTAGCTGCCGTAAAATCAAAATCATCAAAGGTAAGTACATCAGTTGGTGCAGGCTGGACGGACCACACATTCGTGTCGTTTAGATAGTCTTGAACCTTATAATAGCCTTTAGACATAAGCGTATTTTTAACGTGTTTCTTAAATTTATCAACCGGCAATTCGACAAGATTGTGTGGTATATTATTAAAGAATTTTATACAATTTCCCATGAACGAGTTACTAGTTTTAACTAATCTGAAGTTAGGAACGACAAGCTTGTGTTTATTTCTTGTGTTATATGGGTGAATGTCGCTTTTCTTCATGAAATTATCGAAATTTTTACGAACGTACATTATATTGTCAAAAATGTATTGAGAAGCCACAGTTAATATGTTGATTTTCTTAAAGACCTCTCTCAGGGAGTCACGAGGACTAAGTTTATAAATAGCACGAATGGCTCTTTTCTGCAAAATAAATATGGTTTCAATGTCTGTAGCAGAACCCCACAAGAGAAGACCGTAAGACATAATACTGTGGAAGTAACTAAAATATACAAGCCTCGCCGTTTCAATATCAGTCAGATACCTAATTTTTCTAACTGCAAAGGCAGCTGAGCTTAGCCTCCCAGCGAGGGCTTCAATATGAGGTCCCCACTGTAATTTTGAGTCAAGCGTAATGCCCAGAAATACAGTGGAGTCCATTAAGACTAGATTATTACCATTTAGTACAATATTTGGTGGAAGTTGCTTTACATTAGGCAAAGTGAATTTTATACATTTAGTTTTACTAGCATTTAGTAACAAGTTATTAGTGGTGAACCAATTCAATACTTTGGAGAGAGTATTGTTTACTTCGTCAAAATTTTCTTCATGTCTTTTCATTTTAAAAATCAAAGAAGTATCATTAACAAACAAAACTATCTCACAAAGATTTTTGGAATGAAATGGTAGGTCGTTTACATATATTAGGAAGAGTAAGGGCCTCAATATTGAGCCCTGGGGCACCCCCATTTGAAGGGGTGAACCGGAAGAGTAGGTACCATTTATGTTAACTGATTGTATTCTACCTGATAGGTATGAACTTAACAACCTAGATGAGTTTTCCGAGACACCATAGTGTTCCAACTTAATGAGCAGTGTTTGATGGTCTACACAATCAAACGCCTTTGATAAATCACAGAATACACCTACAGCATCATGTTTGTCTCCAAAAGCATCAAGAATGTGTCTGATGAGTGCTACCCCAGCATCAGTTGTATTTCTACCTTTAAAGAACCCAAACTGTTTTTCATGTAGTAAATTATTTAGTTTAAACGTACCTGCACATCTCTCTGAACATATCCAAAACTAACAGGCATTAAATCGAATTGGTTGCAGCGTATCAAAGCGTTGTTTGCATACAAATATCCGATTAAGGTCTCTATTCTAAAAGACGTTGTCTTTAATGTCGCTCGTATTGAGTGATAGAGATAGCTTATAGTCGACAAAAGGGATTCAGTCTAACATAGTAGAACTACGGAATCGGATATAGGTACTGAAGGGGTACTACGTAACTCGTAAGCGCACAGCTGCACATAGCCCCCATGGTTATTCAAAGCGATCAGTTGCAAAGGATACATCTAGTATTTACAAAGTAGTGCAAATGTTTACAAACAAGTAATACTTGCGATGTTAACGAGGTCGTACGTTCATCTTGCTGGTGGACGCTCTACGCTGCGCTTTTAATCCCTCTCTTCTTAATCGGTCACTCATTGCTGAGTATCGTGACTCCGTATTTTGTCAACCAACCGTTTCCATCGACTGCGATCTGTCGCTTGGTGCAGTGCGTCGTTGATCGGTGTTTCCAATCGCTCGGAGATCTGACCCGACCATCGCTTTGGACTGCGGCCTCTCGGTCTTTTTCCCTTGACTTTTCCTGTCACCATCAGACGTTCTCAATTATCTCCTTCTCTCGTCGCAATGTGGCCAAAGTACCGCACAATACTCTGCAGGCAGGTTGTTGACACTCGCTGAGTATTCTCCATTTTTAGCTCCCTGAGGATTGAGACATTTGTGCAAAAGGTCGTCCAAGGTATTCGCAGCATACGGCGCCAACACCATATTTTAAATGCGTCCAGTCTTTGAGTGTCCATGTCTCTGTGGTATATAATTATGATAATTTATTTTTTTTGGCTTTTTGACATAGGGTTTCCAATTTTCTCAGTAATTGTTTTGCCCTACGGCCATCAGTTTTTCCCACCATGTGATCTAGTAAACACTTGGAACTTTAAAAATTCTGTCATGATAGTAATACAAAAGCAATATACTACGTAATCTCACTGCAGATCGGTTATATCCCGACTTGTCATGCAGTTTGACGTTGCAGAAATCAAGTTTGCAGTTGCTTTTGCACATTACCTCTCGCTCGCAACCTATCCGATCGTCTATTTGCAGCGTAATCAGATAACGCGTTAACGAGAATAGCCACAGATCTTGCTAGTCTGGTGGTCGAGGTCTCTGCTGCTTCACCACTTTCAAACGAAAATTACTTGCACACACGACACAAACACGAACGCAATTTTAAACCAACGTGCAATCAAGTTCGGCTCTTAAACTAGTAAGGCGGCTCCTCAATAGTACCTAGTTACAAATTATGCCTTAGTAAATAAATAAGTACCTGATATTGACAATGACAAAAACTTAGGTATGCATGAAATCACAAAAAAAAATAACCTAGGTACGTACCTATTCTAAAACGAAACGTTTTCGTGTGGCAAGGAGGCAAATAGATTTAGGAAGCCACTTTTATCATTAGGGTGAATACTTTTAGAATAACTAAGGTAACGGACATAGCCCTGAGAATCAGTACGCTCAAGTGGCAATGGGCAGGGCACATAGCGCGAAGAACTGATGGCCGCTGGGACAGGCAAGGAGACCCCTTGACCAAAGGCGCAGCGTAGGACTTCCACCGCCAAGATGGATAGACAACCTTGAAAAGATCCCAGGATCACACTGGATACAGACCGCTCACAACCGGTCGCTGTGGTAGGCCTATGATCAGCAGTGGACGTATTTTTGCTGATAATGATGGTGATGATGATGAATTACGTGGGTTAAGCAATATTAAAATGAATAAATGCGTAAACTCGAAGACATTTTCTTCAAATCCCGTTTAACACATATATCTAACTTGAAAATATAAAGTTACATAACACATTTTCTACCTTAAGTGCCGTCGTAGCCCCTACCGGAAGTCGGAAATTGGCGGTGCGACCGGCCCTTAACGTAATGAATGCGTTCAACTGATATCAAATCTTACGGGCCGTTTACTGTTTACGGGCTTGTGACGTCATTACGTTAGAATACAGGGTGCTTGGTAAAAATGTCCTCGATAAATATTGTAACGTTGTCTTTATTGACATTATGTTGACGTTATAGTTACGAGTATATGTTTGTTTATAGTGTATAGTGTTTAGTCACTAATTAATCTTAATACAATAAATTGCACTTGTATAAAGCAACTATGCATGCGCTGGTGGATACCAGTCCTGTACCAGCTTTTCTATAAAGGCTCGTTCAGGGTGTTGATAAAGATGTTAATTTAAAAGTTTGGGTGAAAATATCTAACACTCATACTAGACGTTTGATTTCTTGAAACTCAACATCTACTGGCTTAAAAGATTATAGGCGAATTGGTCAACTCCAGTTAATGTATGGCGAATCGTTGGTGAGAAACTTCGTAGACATAATAACTCAAACATTCTAATAAACCCATTTCAGCTATTACACTGTTTTGTGACTTTCTGTCAAATGATGACAGCACCAAGAAAGAATGAGACAAAACAGTGTGTCTTACGCTAGGATTAGCGTCCTAGCGTAAGACACAGGGTTCGATTCCCTGTTTAACACAGTTTATTTTTAAATTACATTTTATATTATTGCATTATTTCTTCAATATTAATGCCAGCATAACTTTTTGATCGGATAGCAAAACTAGCCATTTTTCGAAAACAGACAATAGCCAACTTTGCAGACATAACAATCATGTGTCCCGACACTAATGAACAAATGCATCGTCTACGCCTAAAGCTATGTCACAGGGTTGTCTCATAACCCAGCAATGGGTTAGTTTCCACCACCAATCGTAGACGTACTTTTTATTAATTGTCAAAACGCTGCTCTGCCTTTGATTTACTATGGTGATTTGAAACTGTGACTTCATAATTTTCGGTGGTCAACCGACACACTTTTTACTGTTTACAGAGCAATTAAAAATTACATTGTGTAAACTAATAAGAATTATCAATGAAAGATTAGCCAAAAATATTGGTTTTTCTTTAATTAATGGGTTTGCCAAATTTTTGGTGATAACAAAAGACTTGGTGGAGACCAATCCGCACTGAGCCCGCGTGATGAAACTCATACCATCTCATACTTAAGGTGAGGTCTTTGCCCAGCAGTGGGATGTATACAGGCTAACTTCACTTTTTTTTACTGTAAAAAATGTTTTTTTTTTAATATAGCAACCCTGTTCAGTAACCGATCCGTCCCGGACGCGACCGGAAATTGGCGAGCCGGCCTCTGCCACGGATGAATATGCAATTGGTTCCGTATGCATTTGATAATCGAGTTATCTGCTAACAATGTATTGTACGAGAATTTGAACACTATTTTATCACCATCAGACCAAAGAATTTCTTATTAATTTTTGGACGTTTATTGGCAAGATGTTCAGAAGACTATACTAACTCTAGATAGCATACTCGTACATCCTGACTATTTTGGAAATCCTGTTTAAACAGTAGACGCTCTACCTCATATGGTTATACGAATTCTAGAACTTCTCGTCTCTTCTATTTCAATTCTGGTTACAAGACGTTCACGACTCCTATCAAGAAATATTTAGGTGCGACGAATGCTTACGTGAATGGCTCGTTACATCGTTTATCTGCTCTTTATCTGACTTTATAACTATTATAATTTGGTGGTGGGAGCACCCTTCATAGAAACTTGTTTCAAATTCGATCAAGATTTAGAAAGAAAGAATATACATTGACTCGACTCACAAACACATATACAATAAACAAACACACACTTACTTAACATTAACATCCAGTATGAGTCGAAAAGGCACCCTCTCAGCATCAATTGTGGCAGCAGCATGCCACGACACTGATTTTCAGAGGGTGCCTTGTGGGTATAGATGAAACACAAAACAAGAAAAACATAAAATGAAAGAAAAGAACAAACAATATCCATTCACGTATAGAAATTTATATTAAAAAAAACTTAATAAAATTTTATATAATGGAAAAAAGATGAAAATCCGATGAAGATGAACATGATGATTTATTAAAAAGACTCGATCTGTGGACTATAATTAAAAAGTTGTGCATATAGAACTGGAAATACTTATTCCGATTGTTTCAGTGGCAGAACTTGAAATGTCAACCTTTGGCATTTAAAGGATAATCCTAATCTTATCAAGGGATCATCTGCTTCTATCTCACTGCGTTCAATTATAAGGGAGCTTCTTTCCGAAATGATTTATACGGTTTTAGCATTGTTTCACTTTGTTTGAGTTGGGAACAATTCTCTCGTAGACAATCACAGTTTTGAAATTTCAGTCCTTATTTTGAGTTAAGAAACGCGATTAAAGGTCACTACACAGTATCATGCTATGACCGTTTAGGATCGTATCAGACCCGAAAAGTAACATGAGCCGCTCTACTATGCCCACTGAACGGATCTAAAGCGTTCTGTCTCACCGTTGTATGGAGTAAGAGCGTATTTTCCCGGTGCTGACACGCTCGGTGCATGACACGTGACGGCGTTGGTCGGGTGGACGGAATGGTCTTATGGGAACAGTGTCATAGTACTATGCCCACTGAACGGGTCTAAAGCGTTCTGTCTCACCGTTGTATGGAGTAAGAGCGTATTTTCCCGGTGCTGACACGCTCGGTGCATGACACGTGACGGCGTTGGTCGGGTGGACGGAATGGTCTTATGGAATTAGTGTCATAGTTTTTGAAACAAAAAATATTTTTCGCCTGATGGATATACTTTATTGCCACAATATTTCACCGCCATGTCTCTTTCATTCTTTAAGCTTTTCCGTATCTGATGGTTGTCCGGAAGAAATTACTAGACGCACTAAACCACCTAAATTGTACTCAATACCCAATATTTAATACGTTATCCCTTTCTCGGGTTCTGTATGTACAAAAATTGCTATAAGCCTTTTCTAATACAGTGTTAATTAAATAAGATTTTGCTCCTTCATCCGCTCCCTGTTTTCCCATGAGACGAAAAATGGCTTTGGGGTAATATTGCTCTATTACGCGGCTTTTACATACTAATTTGAGCATATGAGCATATTCGTATGGCCAGATTGGTTTATATGTATTTGTAAGTTATATTTACTTAAGTATTTGTAAAATGTAGAATTAATCGTAGCGCAAACATTGATGGCTGTTAGATGAGAAAAGTATTGAGATATAGAATTAGAAACTACTTTTAGAACCAAAATGCAAAGATACCCGTAAGAAATTATACATTTAAAAAAAAAGTACTAGTTTTCAATCCTCGACATTATGACGTGTAGGTAAATTACTACGTGATTCTGTGATAATCCTCTATTTGCTATTAACAATATATAATTAGCATTTTAAAAACAGTCTGAGCATTTTAGTTATGTTTGGAGATATCACACAATCACTTGGGTAGTTTCTAAAATCCTAATTGAGTTAAATTGGTATCGCGGCTGAATTTGGCCTATAGCGTTCTGAAGCGTTGATATAAATCAACGCTTCAGAAGACGAAATTTGCCAAGGGGTTCGATCGAATCAGGCTAGTTGACCAAATTTCAAAAACGAGATAATAACATAATATTGATCAAAAACATTGTTAATAAAAAGACAATATTTACATGGTTTATTTATGATTTGAAAAACTCAATTTGAATGGGCATCAAAAACGCTCGAACTGTCATGGCGTCCTAAATGACGTCACTTCTTAAGTCGAAAGTCTTTTTGACAGCAAAATACAATGGAGAGTTGTCTATGACAGCAGAAAAACCCGCCATCTCACAAGGTGTGACGTAACATCCCCTGATAGGCGTTTACGATGACGTGACCAAATGCGTGTTGTGGCAAACCGATCTCTTTTTTAGATTTGTATTGTTTTTTTTTAATATTTCTTTTTTATTATTTTGACAAGTTTATGTTTTGTTTAGTTTTCAGTGAAATATCCTTTTATTATACTTTAAAACGTAAATTCCTCCGAAACCCCAACATCGTGTACACGTGCTTTGTACAAACTTAATTATTGAAAATATTAAAAATCCTTATTTAAATTAATAAATGAATTGCATTTTATATATTATCTTTATATCATAATTAATAACCAACATTGTGATTTGTTCTTACTGGAAACTAGCCTATTCACACTACTATACTTCCTTAACATAAATTTTTCAGTTTCAAGTGACGTCTGCAGTGACTATTGATACCGCATCAAACCGGTTTTGCCCAGTGGGCCGGATCGCGATTGAGTTCGCGCCAAATCGAGCGGCAATTTTTGTCATAAAAACAATTTAGTCGGTCGCCCCGCGCTCACTTTGGTACCATATTTTGTCACAGAATTTCCACTTACGGTACCTAAACACTGTCTATCTCAATCTCAATATATTGATTGATTGATTGATTTAAACTTCATTGCACTGTGAGCTGTAGAGTTGTCGAGCTTTATACCTTAATATATTTAGGCAAAAGATGAAATAAATTGCAAGCAGGTCTGCATTCTTATCGCCATGTTTCAATACCAACAATTAAATTAACCCACATACTGCCCAAAAAAGACAGCCCTGTACATTGGAATCGAATCGGGAATGCGCAGAGCCCCACATCCGCCTACAAGTGACATCTTTATGTTCGCTTTGATTGCCGTGCGCAATTGCGATGTTGGCATTAATCACGGATAACAAAATATATTTTAAATGTAGCAAAAGAGTGGAACTCTCTGTCTGTTTCAATGGTCTGATGACACGTTTGGTGTAGTGGCTACCGTCCGTGGCTACCTACTATGCCTTCTGCCTACAACACCGTAACATACCACGACCGTGCTAGGAACGTGTCAGAGAAAAAAATATTCTTTGTATTAAAAAAATAAGACACTGTCCCTACTAAACAGTTCCGTCACCGACCAACACCGTCGCCTCAAGTGTCCAAAATAATCTCTCGCTCTCGCATGGAGCGGTCATAGGTCAGACAGAATACTATAGATCCGTTCAGAGGGCACAGTTAAGAGAGTATCGTGTTGCTTTTCGTGCCTAAAGGCCTACTACGAAAAACGAAATCCGTTGATACGATAATCGCTTTTCAGATACGAAGCATTTCGTAGTAAGGAAACGGTTCCGAATAACGATAGTCGTATTGTTGGATTTCGTTTTTTGTAGTAGACCTCTTGATACGCTCGTAGCACGGTCATGATTATAGTATAGTGAGCCCTGACCTTTAGAAGCTGATTTTCAAACATCAGCTTATAAAAATTACTGACCATTAAAATATAAAGTAACCGATTTCAAAACGGCATTTACCTAAATGATTGCCGTTAAACAGGTGACATTTGTGACTTAGCCATATTGTATTTCATTCATCAAATATTCTGGCTATTAAAAATCAGGCCGATCTTTGCTTATTTAGCTTTGATTAAAGAAAAATAGTAGTAGTAGATACGGCATGTCATACTAATTGTCAGCTAAAAAATGGCATTACACATTCCTTACGTCACACGTCTAATAAATGTCACCCGCACACGCAATTCAATGGAAATTAGGCGACGGGGGCCTGATTTTAGCGGTCCACTTTCGAGTGGCGCGTCACCTATCTTCCGCTATTTTACTTTAATCAAAGTTATTTAGCAAATAATTTGCTAAAGAAATATCTTCCAGGTCATTCGGTCAGTATCAAAATGAACAGCACTCGTGCTACGTGCCCGCTCGCTGTAGAGAGCGTTATTTGGGGCGGGGTTATGGATGACCGGCATTACTTGCGCGAGGACAGAGGTTATGTAAGCGAAGTCAGGTGCTTATGTAGGTATGTTGTAGAATAATTTATATTTGTGCTTATCGGAACTTGGAATTACCTACATAATACAAATTTGTGTTAGTTTTACCAGTGGTACAAGTCTCAACCATTTATGTACAGGGTGTGACCTGTAATAGGAGCAAAAAATTAAAATGTAGGACCTTTAAGTGACGAGTAATCCATATTAAATGGTTTTAATTTTTTAAATTGAAAAATAAAAAAATGTTATTTTCCAGCAATGTATTGCAAACAAATGATTCCAGTAATAGAACTTGACATTGTCATTTACTACCATGAGTTAGCAATTTTGATAAACATTGACTAGAGATTATAACTTTGGATTACTATATCTTTTAGTCAAATCATTTTGAAGCACTATGACCAGGTCAAGGTAACTAAGTATACTCTGTAGAATCATTGATTAAATTTTTTGCCCCTATTACAAGCCACACGCTAATTTTATCTGACGAACAACCAGGTTGCGCTCGAAAACGTTGAGACAAAATTCGTGTTTTCATGTATTAATGATTGAGAAATTATTCTCATTCAATAAATACACAAAAACACGAACTTTGTGTCAGCATCTTTCGAGTGCCACCTGGTTATCCGACATGGAATCTATATCGAGACTTCTTTGTCTACTATCGGTCTACCTACTCGTATACGTACGAAAGTACCCATAAGACAAGGCGTTGCAAATTTTATGAACTCTTTTAATCGCTTCGTCGCACCGTTGACTCTTTCCATATCATCTCCTTTACTTGGAGTCGACGGGTGTTTTCACTTGAACGCGTATTGACACAAAACGTGTCGAGCGTGTCGGCTCCAATTAAGCGTGAAACTATTCAAATTAATTCGAAACTAATGAATATAAATGAGAGTGTTTATTTGTATAGTGCATATTCACGTTTACCTATATGTATTATCAGTAGTTAGTCAAATATTTTATTTAGCAGTGCTAATTAATAAGCAGGTACTATATTCTTCTTCTTCTTCTTCCTTGCCTGCTCCCTTTACTTGGGGTCAGCACTCCTTTTTTGATGGCGCCACGACTTTCTGTCTTGGGTTGTGTGTGCATCCATCTGTGCCCGCTCAATATCTTTATTGACGATTGTCCACCATGTGGCCGGTCTTCCTATGCCTTTTTTCCCCTCGGGTATATATGGATATACCCGAGGCTATGGAGCCTTTCTTACAGGTTATTCGTCGTCTCGCCTCATTACATGCCCGAACCACCTCAATCGGCTACCATCTTTTTCGCCACTAGAGAAACTTTAAACACACTGTGATACGCTCATAAACTTGATTTGAACCATCAACTTTTGAAAAAACTGGGTCACTGCTTACAATTTGAGCTATTGAGAAGCTAGTCTTATTAGTTCGTTCTTGGTTTCTTATTAAGAAAAAAAATGTAGTTTTTAAGGTAATAAATAATTAATAAATTTTATTAATCTAATGTATTCTTACAAGTGCTATACACTATAAAAACTAAAATCAACTACTAATGTGTTTTTTAAAGCCAGTAAGGGTCCAGCACCTGATTTGTGATCCACTCTTGAACTAGATGTGAGTCTGTTTCTCAACGGATATTGGAGTACCTAAGTCAGTAATAAAAAGTTTCGAGATTAAAATAGGTCTCCAAACTTGACTATGTATTTAAATAAATAATAAATAAATAAATCGTTATTGTCAGGTAAATTACACCCATAGAGTCACATTACACTTGAATAATTAGTTAAATTAAAATAAAATAAAAAATAATTAATTAAATTTAATTTAAAAAAGTTTAAATTCTAATATGAATTTAGATACTAATGTCACTATATTCCAAAATATATTTGTAGCACATGATTCATATTTATTTCATTCATTCATTACTATTCATTTTTGTCGTGGCGTGTACTTTAAGTTAATATCTAAACAACATACTATACAAACAAAATAAATATGTCGTCTTTAAAACTCGTTCAAGCGATTCAAACATCTACAAGGAATAAAGCAATTTATCTACCTCCATTTTGTGCATAGACAAACTAGAGTGTAAAGTACGCCGTTAGCGCTACGTGCCCCAACACTGCTTCAACAGCTTATTTAAAACAAACGAAAATGCATGCGGCTCGAATAGCTAGAAACATACCGCTTTTCAAAGAGTGGTACGAGTTAGAGCAAACGACCTTTTCTAATATTATAATTGATAATAAATAAATAAATATAAATATGCGCCAGACCACACACCAATTGTCTTGGTTTCGAAGTAAGGAATTTAATTCCTTGTGGTAAGGATGTTTCATCTCACGAGCGCCCTCGAGCAGTGCTTGTTTGTATAAGAATGGTTGGTTTGGTTATGGTTATATTCAATTCAATTCATTTATTCATATAACAATAATACATTGTGTTTGAATTCATAGGATAAATAATACTAAGATAACAATTTAAAAAAATACAATACAAACGTCAAAGCACACAATATTCGAAAGTTTATATGTCAACATTCAATCAATCGGGTGCGTCTCATTTGTTATACAATCATTTGATATAATTCAACTTTAATAACGATCACTTTACATAAGAAACATTTGTTATAAAAACACATGATATAATTTTGTTTATCATAACGTTTACTTCACATAATATTCATTTTATATAATACCATTTGGTATAACGTTCATATCTTATAAAAACATTTGAAATAAAACTTATTTTATATATCGTTCATTTGATATAATTTTGTTTGACATACGCATTATTTCATATTACTATTATTTGAGATAATAACGTTTCAAATAATGATTAAAAGAAATATACGTAAACTTAATATAACTTTCATTTGGTATAATTTCAATTGTTTTTTTAAAACTAATTATCAAAAATCTGAATTATGTTAACCCCGACTCGCCGTGGTTACTTCGCCGTGGTACTTGTCTGCCCGATACTAGAGTGTAATTTAGAAGCCGGAGGCGCGGAGGGAGAGCAGCCTCCGCCCGCTGTAACAAGGGGCAGGCACCCGTGCGAGCCGGAGCGGCTGAGGCTGGTCGCCGAAGGCCGAAGGCCGAGGCGACCAAAAAGCCGAAGCTGTGGAGGTGAGCGTGGGTGACTGCGCTTTGTTGCGCAAGGGCGGAGAGGCTGCACTTCCCGCAGCGCCGGAGACGTGGAATTAATGATGCATGTGTGCTTGCTTGCATGCTGCATGCCTGCTTGCATGCTGCATGCCTGCTTGCATGCTGCATTCCTGATTGCATGCTGCATGCCTGCTTGCATGCTGTATGCCTGCTTGCATGCTGCTTGCCTGCTTGCTTGCATCATTTCCTGCATCCTGCAAGCCTTGAATAACCTAGCAGCTGCATTTTCTTTGATGTAATTGTTTTTATATAATATATGATATCATATAAATTTGAGTTTATATGATGTTATCATTATATGTTTTAAATATTATATAAAAAGAGTGTTATCGTACATGAATGTTATACTAAATGTTATTATACGAAATAAACATTATTTGTTTTAATTATTATATCATGTAAATGTTATATTAAATGTTGTTATATCAATTGATTTTAGCTCAATCGTTTGTTATACGTTTTAAAATTATATCATTCAAAATTATATCATTCCATCATTATACTAAAAAAGTGTTATATTAAACAAAATTATATCATGTGATTGTATATGTTTTGAACTTTATATGATATGTTGTTATATTATATATTACACACCCCAATCAATCAATGTCAACCGCAGGATAATGTTATTAAATTGTACCCACTATAAAATAAAATGTCTATGGTTTAATAAATGTCAAATCATATAAATTATTAATATTAGCAAAGTACATTATGTAAATTAAAGTATATTATATTATATAGGTATATGGTTATATTAGCTCTGAGCCCACTACACCGTATCATACCAGACCGTGCTAGGAGCGTATCAGGCACGTAAAGCAACACGATACGCTCTACTATGCTCACAGAACGGATCTGCAGCGTTCTGTCTCACCGTTATAAGGAGCGAAAGCGGAAGCGAGCTAAAGCGTATTTTGCTGGTGCTGACACGGTCCATGCATGACACGCGACGGTGTTTGTCGGTGACGGAACGGTCTGGTGGGCATGGTGTCATAGTTTTCAATACAAATAATATGTTTGTGCCTGACACGGTCATGATATGCTACGGTGGAGTAGACAGAAACCTTTATGGTTAATTAAGCTGGTGCAACTGAGCCTAACTCGCGGAATTAGTGAACTAAATAGCCAACTATGAATAATTGACAGCGATTAGTCCATGAGACCAGCGGTTAAACGTTGCAGTTGTCCGAAGGTTGTTATCATTCAATTATTGTTCTTAGAATCTAACCTTATACGAGCGGCCTTCACCAACCTTTATTATGTATGGACAGTTTTTTATCGATGGAAGCCAAAATTAAATACTTATGAAGTTAATATTTCATTTTATCGCCATTAACATTGACAAATATAAGAAGTTCTACTTAAGTTTTAAAACGACCTTGCTTAATAAATGTTTTGATATGACTAAACAACTCATGTTTTTATTATTAAATTAGGTGGTCTCAAAAAACTTAGTGCAAAGAGGCTTAAAAATACCCGAAAAGAAAGTTTTCTAGTTATGTTTTACCTATTATTTAAACGCCGTTTTGGGCTACACCGCAGTTAGGTCATAATAAGACGTAACATTTCCTTATTCGTTGTTTTATAGTAATTTTCAGGCTTATATTTATTTAATTACATTCATGATACATTTCATGTTTCGTTTCAACACTGTCTAATAACATAATATATTTGACAACTTAATAATTATATTCTAGACAAGGTTCATGTTATTGTGAAGTACTGTGAATGTCACGGATTTTCTTGTCCATGTCGGCTACGCTGCCGTTTGGTTAAAGACTCACAGACCTGACTCGTTTTGACTTCAACGCAATAAGCAGTAAAATTAGAAGGTTCTTAACCAAAATCGTGTTTTGATCGGGCTTGGTAAGCGCGCCAACCGCTCCGCGTGCCGCACTGCGGCGGGCTGCGTCACACAGGCCTACTACCCGACGCTTTTTGAAAATGGAACGCAACTGATGCTTTTTTTTTTGTACACGGCTATGAATGGATCCTTTTTGCAATGACGCTATTTTTATTTTTCATCTGAGGCTTAAAAGTGGCCAGTTGTTTTGTGCTGGCGAGCGAATGGCCAACGTACCGTTACGTTCATTGTGCGTTCTGAAATGGTTTTTCATATTCCATACGATTTTCAGGGGTTAGTAACATTTATTGTGGATAGAATTCTGGTACTGCTCTTCTATTTTAACACGTCAAAATACAAAGGTTACTTTCATTTATGTTTGTTACTTTTGTTATTAAAATTTAATCCAAAACAATCCTAAGACTTGAACCAGCCTCTACATATCACACCAATATAGCCACAAGTGCTGAAGATGTTATACATCGAATCCCTTTGCAAGTTGGCAAGACTTAACTTTTTTCGCTACCTCAAAAAAGGTTTCAACTGCATTTTTTTTCTTTTTACCCGTTAGAGTCAGGCTCGCCTGTCGGCAGCGGGTTAAAACCGCTGCTTTTTAATTTGTGTAAGTAAATAGAGTGGCCACCAGTGCAAACAGTGCTTGTCAGTTCCATATACCATTTTAAAGAATTTTCAGTGTTTTTACAGGCACATGTAATTTGCTATTAAGTTTTAACGAGTATTGAAGTGGCATTTTAGTATTGCAGTGTCTAATATTTTGCTTTGATGTATTTGATCAAACTTCAACCATGAGGAACAGCTTTCTACAAGTCGATATGACTGACTTTCCTGTCCAAATATCCGATATACGGATAAGTATCCGATGTAGATAGTTGTTACACTTTGATGAAGTTGTTACAGTACAGCAATATATCTGACGATAATAAAAGTAAATGAGTTTTGCATTCCACTGCTGGACAAAGGGGCGTATTACGATCCAACTTAATCCGTTCAATTCAGAGGTAGTTTAATTCCCACTCAGTTTAAACGAATATTATCAATATAATAATATTAGAATAATACTACAATGGTATGAATATTAATATTTATATTGTTATATTATAGTAATATTATCAATATAATGCGAAATTGCAATAAGAAATGCTAATTTGACAGTAAAGCAGAGCTGTTTAACTGTCCAAACTGCATCGCAATACGCACAAAGGACAGTATATTTTTATACATTTTAATTGCAAACTCTTATCAGGGTAATTCCTTCTTATGGTTACAGTCAAATTATGTTTAGGAAAAAAATATAAAATGCATGGCAAGGCTCAACCTATTTTTCTTATCACATTTTTGAATCGAACAACTAATTAATGTGTCTTCGTTTATCAGCACGACCTCGAATTATCATTAAGCGGTGAAGAAAAAAAAACTAAATTGTCTGTGGTAGATTGGCTGCTATCTGTGGAGGGACAGATAATATATCGTTACTGCGCACGAAAGGAAAAGTTAAAAGGTCAAGTTCTATTGAGGAAAAGTGTTGGGCTCCTACCGACCTTGCAAGATTCACATTTGAATGCCTTATTGAAATCTATGATCTGGCAATAAGTGTTCAGGTATGCTCATGGCTTAAGATCGGTTGAACGAAGTTACTATATTAATAACCAAAAAGTTTACACACAATACAAAAACATGGTATAGCCTCATTAAGTTTTTTTTTTAGCCTAAAGCAAGAATAAAACCAATTTAGCTACGCTTAAAATTACCTACCAATGTAGGATTTTAAACTTTCGCGTTGCAGTTGACTCGTGACCACGGCAGTTGCAATACCGCCGAAACGTCGAGCAGTGAGTAATAGCAACTCATAAGTTTTTATTCGCGTTTAGACCCGTCATGTCTAATAGTTACCTACCAATGGCTTTAAAAGAGTCATCATCATCAAAAAGAGCTAGGCTCTTGTCGGTGATTTTTTTTAAACAAAATTCCAAATTAGCGAAGAGAGTGTAGTGTTTTTCCTTTTTGCCTTCGACACCGCAGCTTAGAACCGGGGGGTTTCCCCCTTTTAATGCCCAGTCAAAAGCCTTTTCTGATATACTATGTCTTGAGCCTTCTACCAATACTGATGTTGCTGCTACCCGGCGGCGTATACTCGCCATGGGCCAGGATCGTCACTGAATATTGTAGCTTTTAATAAAGAAGCCCATTCCACTAGACTCCTCACTACATTCTGGTAGTCCTGCCGCTGCTTAAAAGAGTAACGTAATTAACTTAATCCACGAGCAGGCATTAAGTTTCGAGACACAAAAAGACATTCTCAACGGCACAGACGAAACGCCATTCGTATGCTTTTATCTGAGGCTGCCTATACAAAGTATAAATCCGCCCTAGCCGTTAAAGTGTCACGCTGGGCGAAATACGCCGGAAAATTAAGCACTGCATACTTCTGGGTGGCCTGGGGCGGGCGTTTTGTTCGATATTTCTAAAGACTTACGCTGGAGATATTTCCGAGAATGTGGAAATAATAGTGTAGAAGTATTTTAATACGGGTGTGTAATATATAATATAACAACATATCATATAAAGTTCAAAACATATACAATCACATGATATAATTTTGTTTAATATAACACTTTTTTAGTATAATGATGGAATGATATAATTTTGAATGATATAATTTTAAAACGTATAACAAACGATTGAGCTAAAATCAATTGATATAACAACATTTAATATAACATTTACATGATATAATAATTAAAACAAATAATGTTTATTTAGTATAATAACATTTAGTATAACATTCATGTACGATAACACTCTTTTTATATAATATTTATAACATATAATGATAACTTCATATAAACTCAAATTTATATGATATCATTTATTATATAAAAACAATTACATCAAAGAAAATGTAGCTGCTAGGTTATTCAAGGCTTGCAGGATGCAGGAAATGATGCAAGCAAGCAGGCAAGCAGCATGCAAGCAGGCATACAGCATGCAGGCAGGCATGCAGCATGCAATCAGGAATGCAGCATGCAAGCAGGCATGCAGCATGCAAGCAGGCATGCAGCATGCAAGCAGGCATGCAGCATGCAAGCAGGCATGCAGCATGCAAGCAAGCACACATGCATCATTAATTCCACGTCTCCGGCGCTGCGGGAAGTGCAGCCTCTCCGCCCTTGCGCAACAAAGCGCAGTCACCCACGCTCACCTCCACAGCTTCGGCTTTTTGGTCGCCTCGGCCTTCGGCCTTCGGCGACCAGCCTCAGCCGCTCCGGCTCGCACGGGTGCCTGCCCCTTGTTACAGCGGGCGGAGGCTGCTCTCCCTCCGCGCCTCCGGCTTCTAAATTACACTCTAGTATCGGGCAGACAAGTACCACGGCGAAGTGACCACGGCGAGTCGGGGTTAACATAATTCAGATTTTTGATAATTAGTTTTAAAAAAACAATTGAAATTATACCAAGTGAAAGTATATTATTTACGTATATTTCTTTTAATCATTATTTGAAACGTTATTATTTCAAATAATAGTTATATGAAATAATGCGTATGTCAAACAAAATTATATCAAATGAACGATATATAAAATAAGTTTTATTTCAAATGTTTTTATAAGATATGAGCGTTATACTAAATGGTATTATATAAAATGAATATTATGTGAAGTAAACGTTATGATAAACAAAATTATATCATGTGTTTTTATAACAAATGTTTCTTATGTAAAGTGATCGTTATTAAAGTTGAATTATATCAAATGATTGTATAACAAATGAGACGCACCCTTTTAATACGTTGACTGGGCTTATTTATTACACTTCATGCACAAACAAAAGGTACATATGGCGGACTTAATGCTAAAAGCATTCTCTACCAGTCAACCATTGGTCTGTACAGAGAAAATACAGCTTCTTGGATAATGATCCTTTGATAACATAATAGTTAGTAGACTGAACTAGGTTCAACAATTTTATAAGTATTTAAATGTGTAGAATAATCTACACTAATATTATAAAGCTGAAGAGTTTGTTTGTTTGTTTGTTTGTTTGAACGCGCTCATCTCCGAAACTACTGGTTCGAATTGAATAATTCTTTTTGTGTTGGATAGTCCAGTTATCGAGGAAGGCTATAGGCTATATAACATCACGCTACGACCAATAGGAGCAAAGATATAGTGGTAAATGTGTAAAAAACGGGAGAAAGAAGTCACTTTTCCACGCGGACGAAGTCGCTGGCAAAAGCTAGTACCGGAATAAACACAATTGTAATATTTTTTTATTGGCAAGCAGGGTATCTCCACAAAATACAAATAATTATACATGACCTTTCTTATGGCTTAGTTACATGTACAATAAGCTTTATTAGAAAAAAATCGTACTAACTACTATTCGTATAATTATTTCCTTATTTTCCTAGAGAAGTTGCTGTCGTATAGTTTTGCTATCAGCCGTTCGCATTGTATACAGGGTGTAACCTGTAATAGGAGCCAAAAAAATTATCTATGATTCTACAGAGTATTAGTTTCCTGTACCTGGTCATAGTGCTCTAAAATTATTTAACTCGGAGATATAGTAATCCATGCGTCATTTTAATAAAAGCAGAAGTAACTTTCTGTATTGTCTCGGGTCTGCCACAGCGACCGGTTGTGAGTGGTCTGCATCCGGCAAATATTAATAACTACAATAAATATTAAATCACCAAATATTGGCACAAATTGGCACAAATGTAGTATTTTAAAATGCGCACAGCAAAAATGTGGAACTCTCTACCCGCATCAGTGTTTCCAATGGATTTTAACCCTAAAATTTTCAAAGTTAGAGTGAACAAGCTTTTTCTGGGTGAGCTTGCTCCATCGTCGTCTCTGTCTATACCACTGGTCTAGCCTGGAGACAGGAGCAAACCCATTTCAAATAAAAAATAAAAAATAAAAAAAAAACAATTAGGACGATAGGTGGCGCGCGCCTTCGTGGCAATATCTATATTTAATGTGGCAGAAACAGCTTTAAGAATCATCAATATTAAGCTTCATAATCATATCCATATTCCCGTAGGTAGACTATTAACTCTTATATAAAAGTATGAACCAGCCAGAGCGGGCGGCGCCTAGACGGACCTTGAACCAGCCCACGCCTCCGCCCAAGCTCAGCTGACTGCCATGTGACGTACTGGATATTACCGGATGTTGAAATAACCTATATTTTCTTTGGACTTATGTGTGTGTCTCTTTATTGTATATGTGTTTGTAAGGCAAATAAATGTATTTCCTTTCTTTCTTTACATATATAAACAACAAAATATAATATATTTTAGTTTTTACATTATATTTATATATGGTATGAATAATATTTTTTCTTAATAAATAACATATTTTTATGGTAATATTACGAGAACGGTCTCAATTAGATAGAAACAGGTGGAAGGGTAATGTCAGTTAGCAAAGTGCTTCAAAACAAATGAAGTATTTTGTGACTGTGCATTATCGGAGCTGATATGTACGTATTATATTCGTGTGGTTGATGTGTCATTTGTAAAGAGGTATGTTAAATTCTTATACCTCTTGAGGGACCTTGGCACATCCAAAATACCGACCAGATGAGTATTTGACTCCAAAAATTTTGCAAGAGCTCACTTAGACCTAGTTGCGTGATCGTTAGTAATGGTTGAATTTCGTTACCAGCGGTTGAATATTTCCGATCGTGTGTGTTTCGAAGCGAAAATACCTTAACTAAATGTTAGTATGGCTATTTTAATGACCATTGGTTAAGGTATTTTTCTTTAAAATACACACAATCGTAAATATTCAACCACTGGTTACGACATTTTATCATTACTATTGATGAGGAAATCGGGCCTTAGGTTATTCATGATCATTCTTTACCTAGTTGGTATCTTTGAAATAACATTCGTTATTAAGTAACAACATATTATCTTGATGTACAAAATGGGATTTTTAAAACTCTGAATTAGTATGTTCGTACAACAGCACGTCAAAGTAAATACTGCGGTATCATATGCTGTTGTGGTTTGTGGTAATAAGGGGACTTTATCAACAAAAACATTTAACCTAAGGGGCTGGCATTGTATTTCAACTTACAAGCTAGATAATAAATTAATCATAATTTTAAAATCGCCGACGCCTTTTTTCAAGCTCTTTTGAAGTATCTATCGCTTTTTTCAGCTTTCAACATTTATAATCCTCTATAATTATTGTTTTATTTCTATAAAATTTTCATATATAAAATATTAAGCTGAGCCTTTCTCCAAACCAGTTGTACTCAGTTATTTATTTTCCGTTACTCGTGGTGCCCGCCCTAGATCCCTGAACCCGCCGCCCACGCTGCACCGCCCACGACCAGCTGATTACCACGTGACCAGTTTGAAGGCTGTACGAAATTACTATGAATAAAATGTAGGCCAGGTTTGTAACAGCCAGCTGTGTTTGAAGACTTTCCGGAATATACATGCGAGTATATTTTTATGTGAGCCAAAATGAGGTTGAAAGTGTTATCTCACAATATTCATGTGTTTATGAGTATTATCTGACAACAGTGATGAAGTGATGCAGTCGACTATAGGTCGACCGCAAAACTGAGACGTTTCTGACGTCACTTTTGTCGCCTTTATTTTCATTTCCCTCTCAATTAATGTACTCCTTATCATTGCTATGAATTTAACAATCTTTCTTTTACCTTAAAAAATAACATTTTATTCATAATAAAAATATGGAGTACATTATTTGGGAGGATAATGCAACAAAAGTGACGTCAGAGACGTCTCAGTATCGCGGTTTACCTATAGTTAAAGACGCATTTGTCAGGCTTCACGGCAACTCATACATTGGTGATACCCGTGTGGTGTGTGCCTAGGATAGTAGCAGTGTCCCACGGACAAGACGAATTTTCCGAGTGCACTTACCATATCGTTTTTAGGGTTCCGTAGCCGAATGGCAAAAAACGGAACCCTTATAGTATCGTCAAGTCTGTCTGTCTGTCTGTCCGTCCGTATGTCACAGCCACTTTGTTCTAAAACTATTAGCATCACACAGCTGAAACTTGGTAAGTTGGTGTATCTTATTTACTGCTTTCCGATTCAGATACAAAAAGTAAAAAAAACTATTTTTTTTTACTTAAACCTGTGCGTGTAGAGTGTCTGTGGATACGTCTTTTAAAATGATGTAGAGGTTTCTAGAACCATTTTTTCTAAAAGTCTAAGGTTTGAGATATAGACGCTTTCAAAGTGGTAAAATGGGCGTCGTCCCTTCGTTCGTTCAAAAACGAAAAACGATTATTCAAAATACTTTTGGGTAAGAAATGCCACTAACATGGGAAATAATCAAAACTAATCAATTTTCAAATATTTAAATCTAAATAAATTTGTAAGTTACACGATTAAAAGTAAAAAGATTCGTTCGTAACATTAATTAACATCAGTTAACATTCACATGAAAAAAACTTATGTACGTTACCAAAAGAAGCGGAACATGATGAATAGCATAGGCTGGAGCACCTACAATAAACAAATGTCTGACTACCACATGAAATATAAAAACACCTCGAATTCTTTCCTGCAATGAAAATTCTTGTAACTAGTACCTATTTTTCACACAAACCAAGTGCTCATAAAAAAGTGTAGCAGCCAAACAAGTTTATTAACGTCCGAAATTGTTAATATACGCCGCAATAAAAGTGCGACCCTAAATGATTGACCTGAAACCTTGTGATTTAGTATCCCGATTCCGCGGGCCTTGAAACACCCACGCTACTGTATTGTGTGGGCTCAAAAGCCAGCTGACTGTTTTAGCGAAGATTTGGACGGACATTAGTATGAGTCAGATAACAAAATCGAGTCATTGACCACTTATCAAGCACCCTCAACCATCAATAGTATATTTTAGACCCCTTACACACTGCGACTTTTTCAACGATAATAACACGCGTTATTAAATCGTTGTGTTTTCATACGTTTGGTATTCAAAGTGTAGTGGAGCTATATTTAGATATAGATGAGAGATTTCAAACTGAACGTTTACGCTAACGTTGGTTTGTTACCTAGTGTAAAAAATGAAAAACAAATGCATGTTTCTTCTTCGGGACAATAGAAGTAATCCACTGCGGCATCCATGAACTTGCGCACGATGATTTAACCCAGGATGACGCTAACCCAGGATTAAATCATAATGTCAAATAAATTGACAGAGACAGAATGATGATTTAATCCTGAGTGGGCCTAAGTTGTCTATCTTTGTTTTATACCACCTACTATTGTATTGTTGGTTGACTGCCTTGTTGGTGTAGTGAATAGTTCGCTGGTGGCTACCCAAGAGGTCCTGGGTTCGAATCCCGGGTCGGGCGAAAATTATTTCTGTATTTTTTGTCTAGAAAATACTCGACAACAGCTCGAAGTCAGAAAATTTGTGGTGATGACACCCCCTTGCCTCCGAAAGCACGTTAAGCCGTTGGTCCTGCACCTGATCTCTCCAATCTCAATGAGGGCTACCGTTTTCGTGCTCACTAGTTGGCGCCACTGCCGCGTGCGATTTAGAATATAGCTTTTATGGTGTGCAAATTGACATGATGGAGAGGTAAAAGATCAAATTCGCCATTAAATCTTAATATAACAATAAATCGGGAATTTATTTCTTCAGTCCCCCTTTTAAAACACTCTCATTCATTGATCCGTAACTAGTATTTGCCATAATTCATGGAAATTATTGCTAAATATTCGAAACATTAATCTAAATAGAAATAAACCCTCACATCTAACCCACAAACAGTGACATTTGACATTTCGGAGACCTCACGCTACACATGCGCCCCTAGCGGCGAATTCATACGCGCTAGCCTTCATTGCGATTGACCGCCGTGGTCCGATAAGACCCGGAGGACGTAACTGTTGTATATAATCTTAATTCAGCTGCTGTGAATAATATCACCTTAAACTAAAGTTTCTTTGCATATAGGTCTTTGTTGACCTTCCTTGCCTAATCAATAGACTTGGACTAATGGCCTAATTGCCGTATATTATATTAGAGGTAGATAGAAGTACAAAATAAGCAATGCACTTCAAATGTATCGATCGCTGCAAATTCACTATTATGCCGCTTATTTCCAGGTCATTAGACAAGTCTTTTTAAGGCCTTTGAATTTATTATGTAAATGGGTAACAGTAATAAAATCTTGAACATGTTTTTATGAAAAAGTGAGCCGTCACTTCTAAATTAATTAGTTTGGTGGTATAATGTACTCTTAAAAAGTGTCGCGAGGGAACAGTTATCAAAGTAGTGTTTAAAATATGTATTTTCGTAGTTCGATCTGGCACTTCATATGTATGCAAGAATGCGGTTTTTTTTTATATAGGAGACATGTATGTCTAGCTTCAAACATAGTCAGGAATGATATAATGTTAGAAAGAAAAATGTATTTATACTGTGTTTTTTTTTGCAGGTGACTTCTACTTCCTACATCCAAATTTGCGTATTCTTATTTACATTTGGCGTATACATTTTAAGAAGTGAAAATATTCAAATTATAATTGTAAAACTGATGCATGCATAATTCTTGCAGTGATGTGTAAATAATTCCATCACAAAAAAACATTTGGTGTTTTCAATGTTTATTCAATATGCAAAATACGATTTTCACATTGTAACATTTATAGTAGATTTTTGTTTTATAGTGTTTTTTCACAAAAAAAACTTAATAGTATAAATTGCACTTGTAAAAAGCAACCGTGACTTTTTTGACGGGGTTCGATTCCTCGTCTGCCACAGAGTCACGGTTGCTTTTAACAAGTGCAATTTATATTTTAATATTTGTTGTGTTATTGTACACGTAGCAACATGAAATAACTGTAACTATAGTAGACGACACATTGAAATTAATATGTGTGAGACAAAGTGACTGGGTATCACTGGGGTCATAAATGACTGTCAGTTTATTCAATTGGATCGGACGACTGGCTTAATATCTAACTCGAATTCGTTTGAAACCATTACTCTATTATAACTAAACAATACACAGACCGGCACGAGAAAGGACATTTTATATTTTCATTTTCCGGAGGACATTTTTCGCAAGAAAAGCGTCATTATTTATTTACGCCGAGGACGTCTGCGTTGGAAAAGTCATTAATAATTGACGCATTCTAAAAAACTCACTTTGCACATTGTCATAATAAAAATACTACGGACGCTTTTTTGTAGTATTACGTGTGTGTGTATGTGTTTTCATGTTGGAGCTATGAGAAAAATCGAACGCCGAAAAAAAAATGAGTATGATTTTTCACGTATTTTTGAACAATTTGCATGATGCCTGAAATACACATTTAATCACAGATAACATAAAATATCCAGTATCCGCAATAAAAAACATTTGTGTCGTGATCAACGACATGAGTAAATAAATCCTTCATAAAATCTAAATAGGGTTGCAAAAAGGGGATGCAGAAACGAGATAAAGTAATCATCTAAGTTAGTGAGCGACCCCTGGCGCAAGGACCGTCAGAAACAAAGAACTCAAACCACGGAACAAGGTCGGGGACTATGGCGAACCCATCCGACCAGCCAATAGCCAGTCACCTTGTCTTGACCGTGACTATCCACAAACCGAAATTCGGCGCACGAACCCTGCTATCTTGGTTATCTTAAATCGTCGATATTTTTTTTAATTGTCAATAAAGTCTCCAAAAAAAGGTGAGGTACGTACCTGATATAGATGTCTCGTTCTCTCGGATTGAAGGTCGTGTCTTCGTAGCACTGGTATCACTCGCGCGACTGCTGCGGGCTGCGATGGCTGACTGAGCCCGGCCGGGAAAGCACCCCCCGCGCCGCCCTACCCCGCCCTAGCGGATAAACAACGTGCATAGTGAGCCCGATCTGTGGACCTACTCTCCTGATACACACACATACACAACCCGCGACGTATGATACAAGGGGCTCTACCATCGCTTGTTTTACTTCTTACACTTTTGTGATTTAATAATCTTAACCGTCAATGGTTAGGTAATATTTTGTTGGGCGATAACCACGGTAGCGAAGTAGAAGTGGATATCAAATAAATTCACTGCCCAGATAGTAGTCTAGCGTTATAGATTTTGGATTTAAGTCTTACGGTAGTACAAATCCAGGGGAATGATAATTTGCTTTGGCCCTCTTGCGCTTGCCTAAATTATTGCAGATTTGGCTTAGTGTTTTGATAAGAGAACCGTAACTTAGCAAATCGGATTCTAAACGCGTACATAAACAGTGGGAAGTTTAAGGAATTGCTAACAGGGTTAAATCTTTTTGGTACGTCAAATCGGTTCATAAATGCTAATGTTTATGCAAATAATGGTTATTCTATTCGGTCGGTTTTGGAAGCTTTGTGTGAAATGTATTTCCATAATCATCCCAAACCGATAAATACTGAATAATACTCTCATGCTCTCTCTTCAAAATGGTACCAAGTTATTTCTGTTTATATATTTTTTTATAAAGGTAAATACTTACCTTAATTACTTACTTAGCTTCAATCTAATCAAATGGTATGAATTAATGTACTTTAGACTGCTTCTTCATAAATAGTAGTTTTCTGAATATTCAAGTATGGACCATTTTAGAATATTCCTTATTTTTAACCAGACAATCGGTGTGCTATCTGGCGCATATTATATTTTTTAAATATAAGTTCTTCTATGATGAATGTATAGCATACTTGTTAGTAGATACTAGTGGGTATCTCTAAGAGAAAAACCTTCAAATATAAAATATGTTATTGTTAGGGCCATAATACATTATCCTGCACAAAACCGGGATAAAGAGGAGAAGGGACAAAATCAACTAAGCACAAGTCATTCTACGTTAAAGACCCTTTTACAATATCCGTTTCTTTGGTGAACAAGTGGGATAAATTTGTATTTATCAATTTTACATCAATCCACAGCTTTTAACACGTTCCGGGACACTATTCCAAACACAATAGAAGTTCTGTTGTTTTCACGCATAGGCGTTCACTGCCCCGGAACGTGTTAAGATTTAGAAAATAAATAAAATTTATGAATATTACCTACAGCCAATAAAGGATTGTCTTTTTACAAATTTCTTGTTTATAATAACATTAATAACAGTTTATTTTTGTTTTTATAGTGTTTTGTCACCATGCAAACTTTACTCTCACAGCATTGATGATGTCACGCAGCCTACGCGTTAAGAAGCGCTTGCAAAATTCAACAGGCCTGTTAATGTGACGGTGGCCGAGTGGTATAGGCATACGCCCGGATTGCGTAAGACACGGGGTTCAATTCCTCGTCTGTCACAGGTTCACAGTTGTCTTTTTACAAATGCAATTTATAACATTAAGAACCTTTAAACCTAAAGGTTTGACTGGCAGAGAATGCTTTTAGCATTAAGTCCATCTTTGTACACTATGATTTGTGCAATAAAGTCTTTAAATAAATAAATCAATAAATGAAAAAACTTTCAAAAAATCATCATACAATCAAGATTGTCTAAAATATTCCGTCATTTATTGTTTTATGCAATATAAAAGAGATACAAGAACATGTTTTGGAAAAAAGCCTCTATTTCAACGTTATCGAGACTAGACTAATAAATATGCGCCACACAGCACACTAATTGTCTTGGTTTCAAGGTAAGGATTTCATTTCCTTGTGTTAAGAATACCAGACAACGATTATAACGGGGGTGCCTCCAATAAGTACTTCAATACATATAACATCCATGTACAAACTCTACATTAAATTACCAGTGTTAGCAAGCGGTATAAACGCGTACTGTAGCTTTGTCCTGAAGTTGTCCCATGTTGTCCCGGTGGCCACTACTGGGACCAATTTCCCGGGCCGCATCCATTAATTGAAGTGGTCGAGTAATAGCTCGTTTGCATAATTCCCTAGCAACTTGTTTAGATTTACCTTTAGTTTTGTTAGCGATCAGCTAGGAAAAGGAGCGTCTTTTGTAGTTTGAGGTAGGTATCTAAAACATAACACACTTTTAAATTGATGAAAACGATAGATATTGAACAAAATTTATTCGTATCTATCAAGACTCAAACAACAACAATTGTGTGCTCTACGATGGTACCCATTAATGTGGTATAAAAATTCTTTATAAGTTCTTTCCACTCGTCACACTCGTCCACGACACTATTAAATTCCAAAAATGTTTGAAATACCTCCAAAGATGCCTCAGGTTATCTTTTGTGTCCTACTAGCACTTTGAGATAGAGCTCGAACAAAGGCAACTGTCACTCTTAATGGTGCAAGACCTTAGCTTAATATCTGAGGAACAACCATAAATCGTCACGTCAGATAGCATTAAGCAGAGCTTCCCCAAAAATTGCTAACTTTGAGCCCCAAAAACTGCACAATGGTACTTTCCCTCTAAGAACGGGGCCCAATTCGCTCCCTCGCATGTATCCTTCAATTGGAGCGGGCAGGTAACGCTCATGCATAATTCCTACCCGGCCCTGACCGCCGACGAAGATGTTACCTAAACTTTTTTCTTCTTGGCCCTCGGTTTCGTAATCGATAGATAACTCAACTAATGGTTAAATGTCGTTACTAGCGGTTGGATACTATGCGCGTTGTGAAGATAAAAATACCTTAACCAATGGTCATTAAAATAGCCATACTGACATCCAACCTAATCCTGACTCTATAATGGAGGGAGTTACATAAATGTTGAGTGAAAATTCTGTGGCTGATTTGATAACGTTCGTAGTTCGTATTGTACATCTATCTATGGTCTAAGTACTTCGGCAATTTGTGCATGGCTGCCTCATGGTTCTAGTATTTGCTCATTTACTATCTTCTTCGGTGTTTAGATGGGTGACCATTCTGACCATATAAGTGGCGTATATCGCGAGCATCTCCGTGCTTCGGAAGGCACGTTAAGCCTTTGGTCCCGGATAATATTTATTGGTATTAGTCGTTAAGTCTAGTCAGAGGAGAGGTAAACCAATAATAAAGTAACTTCTAAAGTTTTGTCGATGCAACATCATTATTATCAGCATTGTCAGCCAAAGGACGTCCACTGCTGAACATAGGCCTCCCCCACGGCTTTCCACAGAGACCTGATCCCGATCCTGCGATCTTTACAAGGTCGTCTGTCCATCTTGTCGGTGGATGTCCTACGCTGCGCTTTTGGTCGAAGGGTTTCCAATCTAGAACTTTTCTGCCCCATCGGCCATCAGTTCTACGCGCTATGTGCCCTGCCCACTGCCACTTGAGCTTACTGATTCGTAGGGCTATGTGCGTTACCTTAGTTTTTCTACGTATGTCTTCATTTCTGATTCGATCTCGTAGAGAAACACCGAGCATAGCCCTCTTCGTCGATGTCTTTGTTTGTCGATGCTAAACAACATTACCTAAATCATCAAAAGTAGGGTACAAACAACACAATAGCGTTCGCATTGCCGAGGTCAGGTACATTCTGTAGTGATTTCGCCAATCCGTATTCAAGACAACATAATTGGCGCAAAATGTCTGCATATCAGCGAGTACCGCAATACAGTTAAACGCTAAACGCCCAACTTAGATTGGCCTACGTTCTGTTTAATTCAAACTCGGATATAGCTGGAATCTCTAAATTTCTCCGTATTCCATGACTCATGTTCGATTGGATTAACACGTTTTCTTTGGGCAGCTGAAAGAAATCAGACTGATCTTTATGAACAACTAGCGATTATTACATTGTAGCAATTAAGCCAATAGTGCACTATTGGCTTATATTTATAATATTAAGTTTGACAAAACAAAAACAGAATTATATGAATCCGATTGTTAAATATTTGTAAAAATATTTCCTCCGAATTTTGAGAGAGCAATCTCGCACATTGATAAGGTGATTACGCATTCCTACTACCGTGGGGACGGCAATAGGTGATGTGGGACTCCCTTGACGAATGACAGACCACTCGTCAAGTATATCCACTAAAACCTCCGCGAGTTCCCGAAAGCCACTATAAGCAGGACGACGAAGTATCGCTTATCGCATGCGCTCCGTCATATGCGGCCTACGGCCTAAGAATATAAGTTTATCTGTTCTCCGTGTGTGTCGTTGTCGTATTTTTTTACCTTCTTACATAAACTATAACCATCTGTTCTCATCTCAGTGTCCTGTGGAGGAGTGAAACGCGATCCGCCTGATAACACTCACTCTCACGCTTCGCACACGCTGATGCCAATACTACTGTTGAGATACAAAAACTTAATAATTCCCCTTGACACTTTGTGTATCTGTTCTCTGTGTCCTGTGGCGGAGTAAAACCTATAGTTCGAAGGGCCCGATGGCCGTCCCCTTTGACTGATAGCGCGCACGCGACTCGCTTGATAACGCTCACCTTCGCGCACGGTGCCGATTCTACTGTTGTAACAAGAAAAGTTTGTGGAATCAGCACCAAATGTACATCAAACCCCTGCTCCAAATATGTGTATAGATACTTTAAAACATCAAACTCAAAGCCAAATATCAAGGTACTGCAATAAACTATAGGGCCCAAAAGATAAGGAGACATGATTCGGCCCTTTCAGGGCACATTTAATTTAATTTTTTCACTGTATATTTGACGTTCATAAGTGTCATTCCAAGGTGTCATTTCATGACCTAAATTGAAGTAAAAATTTTGAATTTGAAAATTTGAATTTGAATTATAGCCTGAAATTTCGAAGCAATATGTAGCACTTCTTTCTTGTTAAGTTGTTCATAATTGATGCACACACCACATTACCCAACAGAAATAAGATCAGCTATTGTCTAGAGCTGAACTTACTCCAATAAGATATGCGGCAGACAATGCGAGCTGTTACATACATCGTTTGTGCTACCGCATCTTAAATTCCCGCTCTATTATGTAGCCCCGGTCCTGCACTTAGGGTTGCCAATCTTTAAATAAGTAGTATTCGTTATGATCTTAAGGTCTTTTATCCAACGTTGCCAATCTCTAAATATTGAGCGAACTATGCTGGATTTTTATAGTGACCAAGTATCTGAGTAATACACTAGTTCACTCTGTCTTTCTTCAATTACATAGTTTCTTAAGGGTAGTTTGATATGACCAGAGGAATCCCAGGGGGCGTATTTAATTGCGATCTTGCTTGAATCCATTAAAGTTCAAAAATCTGACACAGTTTTCGCCACGATCTAAGATACACTACTCAAATGGACGTCACCAATCAAATGTCTATATACCAACAAGACAAGTAGCATTTATAGATTAAATGTTATTAGGTATTGCAATACATTGTAAAAAAAACAGAAATTGTGCCCTGGGAAGAAAGCTGGCGCTTATAGCACAGGATTTCCCTAAGTTAATTGCCGGCTGCACACTGTTAACTTGTGTTTCTAATGTACCTATACCACCTAAATTATTGTAACAAATATTGTTTATTGAAGTTAAAAAACGTTGGCAGCCCTAGTTGCACCGTACACTGCAGTGCAATGAAACGTTAACATCGCACCATCTGCGCGTTCATCATAATTTAACTACTTACACTGTAGTTGTGTGTACGGAACCTTTTGGTTTTCGTCTTGCAACTGGCTGCCGCTGAATGCTAATGTCTTATTAATGTCTTTTTATGTTCATTTTAAAACGAGAAGACTCCGTTAAAATAAAATAAATTTAAAACGGAAAAATTCTTAAGAAAAATATCAAAGATTTATTTTTCAAAGAAAACATAATTGTAACTATTCAACCGCTGGTAACGTCATTTACTAACCATTAGTTGAGGCCTTAGTGTTAGCGAAACTTCCATGATAATATGTCTGGATTGTATTGAAAACGAGTCAAACTAAGCTACGAATCACTTTTGCCGTAGTTTGCTACGGCGCTACAGCGTAGCTACGTCGTAGCGCAATGCTACGAGCTACCCCCACTCGATCATTCCACGACTACGAGCGATTCGTTTTATTTGGTATGACGCTTGTCTGATTCTTTACTGTGCAAGAAAAGAAAGATTATAGTCGTGTTTTAGCTATATAGCCCTTTCTCTTTCGCTCGCAAGATCATGCTAGCATGATGGGGAGGGATGGAAAATGTAAGGGCTTCATGTTACAGAAATAAGCTTCTGTGGTCTTTATTAAGAACATGTCAAAAATGGTATGTGAAATGTCGCTTTATAGCCTTTGCTATTGTTTGTAGCATTGTAAGCATGCTTAATACAAGTACTTTGTAGATACCTACACTCTAGATTTTTTACCTTTAGGTATGTATTTAAAAGCATTTTAGAGCGCAGTGGAATTTAACTTGTTTCATTTAGGTTTACGCCAAAATTGGCCTTTTATTTATGCAGTGGCATCACTTTTTTCGTAACATATATTTTTATGACCGCCATCTTCGTACGTTTTTCCATAAGAATGAAATTACTGAAGTTAATAAATCGTTGTTAATTAATCTGCCAAAGTAGCGTATATGAGCGCTGCGCTCATAATATTGCACTTTTCATTTTACGCCGAAGGGTGGGGCTTCTACCGTAGCGGGACAGCGGTTAGAAAAATCAATTTAAGTATTAATATATATAATATAGAGCTGAAGAGTTTGTTTTCTTCAACGCGCTAAACTTAGGAACTATTGCCCAACGATTCGAAAAAAAGTTTTGTGTTATACAAGGTGTTTCATAACGACGAGTAAAGAATGAAGGGACGTACTCAGAATCAGTAACTGAACATCTTTCTAGTAGAAACATAGGTCAAATAACGCCAACAATAATTTGACTTCCCATACTCAATCGGTCATGTGACCCGTCTGATTTCTATGGAGAGACAATTGTTTTTGGCATATTTCGACCCAGGTTTCTAGGAGAAAGTTGTTCAGTTACTGATTCTGAGTAACTCCCTTCATTCTTTACTCGTTTTTTTAAAATCATTGTATAGCTTATTTATCTACAATTTAAAAGAGGAATAGCGGGATCAGTTTTAAAATGCATTTGTTTCATTTCGCAAGGAAAAGAGATTTTTATCTTGAAATTTAGATAGAGACCAACGTCTCCTACAAAAAGATGTATACGAGTAGGGTCTTGCGTTATTTCAAAAACAACTTTTACATTCGTGAATTGTTTTCTTGATTAGAAACTATTTACTCCTGTTTTTCCCTTATAATAGGGACTGTCCCACTTAAGAACAGTCCTTTTTAGGGTTCCGTAGCCGAATGGCAAAAAACGGAACCCTTATAGTTTCGTCAAGTCTGTCTGTCTGTCTGTCTGTCTGTCTGTCTGTCTGTCTGTCTGTCCGTCCGTATGTCACAGCCACTTTATTCTGAAACTATAAGCACCACATAGCTGAAACTTGGTAGGTAGGTGTATTTTGTTCACCGCTTTCCGATTCAGATATAAAAAGTAAGAAAAAATTATATTTAAGGGGGGGCTCCCATACATGAAACTAAAACCTAAAATTTTTTTTTTACTCAAACCTATGCGTGTGGGGTATCTATGGATAGGTCTTTTGAAATGATGTTGAGGTTTCTAAAACCATTTTTTCTAAAGTGTAAGGTTTGAGATATAGACGCTTCCAAAGTGGTAAAATGGGCGTCCCCCCCCATCTAACTTTTGAACTAAGAAAGTGAAAATTTTGAAAAAAATATATGATGTAGATCTCAACAAAAACTTGCAACAAAAATTGGTTTGAATAAGATCGAACCAGTAGTTTTTGAGATATTGCGCATTTTTATCAACCGCAAATATAACTTTGTCTTTCATACAAACACTATGAAAAACAAAGTTATTTTTGCAGTCGCAATATATTGTGATGTTTTCGTTAAGTGAAAGTAAGTGGACCCTGAATTCAGTTAAGGGTGGCACGGAACCCTCAGTGCGCGGGACCGACACGCACTTAACCGGTTTTTTTTTCTTGTAATGGAATGAGAAAGCAAGCCAGTTTAATTCAAAGCTAAAATTCAACTTTTTTACAAAATTAAATCTTACTTTTTGAACTTTGCTGCAGTTAGTTCAAAGCATTGAACTACTATTACTAGCTAGCATATGGTACTGTCACCACGAACAAATTTCTTGCGCCATGATTTGATGCCATTTGGCATCAACGCAATTTGAAACCATTTGTATAAATGGTTTCAAATTCGACATACAAATTTCAAGGAATACGTCACAATGTCATCGAGTTGCTACACATTTTTTGCTTGGCATTAGCTTCTTTATACGTAGTAATAACAGCTCACTAGTTCAAAGTAAAGCGCAATACACATTGAGCCCGCCGGGCCGCCGACATATGTCGGCAACTTTTTGTCGGCGGTCTAGTCGGCGGCTTCACTTATTACAAGTCGGGAAATTTGGTCGGCGGCATGTCGGCGACTTGAGATGAATACAAGCACGTCACTAGTCGAGTGTCGCCGGGCAACTGAGCGCAGGCGTACCCAAGCCGCCAACATGTCGGCGGGTAGCACGCGCCGACATGTTGCCGACATGATTCTTTAATTCTTTTCATACAGGCCGCCGGGTAGTGTCGCCGGGCTTTGTGGGCGGCCCGGCGGGCTCAGTGTATATTGTGCTTAAGTATACTTTTACATCCGATTAGCTCAATTACCGTTTTCCGCTGTAACTGAAGATGTGCTATCTGCATTTCACTTTACCTACTTACTTACAAGGGCGCACCTCGCCAGAGTGATAGCTCGTTAATGCCGCAATTATTGTTGGAGCCCGTCCAAAATATATAAATAAACCACGATCGATTTCACTATGCAGGAATTTAGTGAAAGTACGGGGTTTTAATGCAGATAGGGCTTTTGAAATATCGTTCGTTATAATTTATTAAGTTACCTGCAATGAACAACTAAAACCAAGCTCCGTAGTAATAGTAGTCCCCCTAGCCGATTTCGACTACGGTGGCCAGTCACAACGACTAACCGACTGCGTGGGACATATTATAGTGCACAAGTGTGTGCGCAAACACAGGTGCACTCTCATTCCTTTCATTCTCATAACCCGATGGGACAGCAATCTGACACGAACGACGAACACGAATAATCATTTATTTCAGGCAAAAAAGTACAAATAAATAATATGAATAAGCAGTCCCAACTAAACAGCAGCAGTATTACCAAAATGTAGTGGGGAGTCTAATGGGATGGGCTTCTCTATTAAAATCTAATAATCAGTGACGACCCTGTGACCTCAGTTAACGCCGCTATTAAATAAGCGTTCCCTAATGTTGGGTAGCAGCAACGTCAGTAGGTACTGGCAGAAGGCTGAAGATATGGAGTATGAGAAAAAGCCCCGGTACTGAAACTACAGTGTGGAAGGCAACAGGGAACTCACCACATTTTCTTTCCTTATTCGGAATTTAGGAAAGGTGTCTACTTACTGATAAATAAGGCTCGACATCAACTTTTATTTTATCCTAACTAAAACTATCACTCGTGTAGAGTTTGATAGTAACTTAAGGTTTCTCGTAGTTAATTAATGCTCAATAGTAATCGCCTTTCTAGCGTTTTTAAAAATATTGAAGTGCGCGATAAAAACAATGGTGGTGTCTCTGTTAGCGTGACTTTGACAAAAGTCGCCTACACAATATGTGCAATCTCTACTTATTCACCATACACGTATAGGGTCAGCAAATAGACAGTCGTTCATTGCCCAACCTGGACCTCAATTCCGTTAACTGAGTCGTCATTGAGTTATGCATCAGTTGTAGAGGTACTATGAGAGAAAATTTGATATAGCTCGCTATTCTGATAGCGGCGTATCATCTTTCAATTCTACTGACTTTAAGCACACGATGTGTTACAATAGTACTACTGTAGTCCAACAGTAGATGTCGTCGAAATACGTGAATCAGGGGACTGTTCATAAACATGCATTGCTTGCTTGCAACAATCTCGCACATTCATCATCCCGCGACGTCCGCAGGCCGAACCGCATTCAAAATACCCTAATTTAAATATGGAAATGGACCGCGTCGACACCTTTCTGACGTCACACGAGTGAGGCAGCACACACGGTCATCTCGCTCGCCCAACGCATTTAAACACCGAACAATGCAATTCGAAACTCAAACGAATGAAGCAACGAATCTATTCTGAAATTAAATTGAATCTGACCGGTGTTTTCCAGGTGAGCGGGCGCCGGGCGTCCATTTTGTGAAGACCCCTATTATTTCATTAGAGTTTGAATGGAGCCGTCATACGGGGGAAAGGGCGGGTCAGGTTATGGTGGACGTTTGTATCGGACAGACTGCGTTGCCCGCGGCTATCGCTGGCTGGTTGAGGTTTTTTTCTAACCCTTAATTTTCTTTTTTATTGTTTTTCTTTCCGAAACCTTACTCTATTTGACGTTTAATTACGCACTTAATTACTGCGTTTCGGTGGTTTACCTGAGTGAGTGTTTAGGTTACAAATAAACACAACACACGAGTTTCATCGCTTGGTAAAATACACACTTTTATGAAAAAATCGTTCCGAAACGACATCAAAATCAATGAAATATTTTGGATCAACCACGAAATCTGTAATATTATATCATACATTTAACATTAATGTAATCAAATCAACCCCAAAAAGCTTCATGAAAAGTGTTAATAAAATTAGCTTTATCGTCACGCAATCGTCGCTAATTACCGGCGGTGTGTTTCATTAATTAATTTCACCCTGATGACCCATATTGGGAGCGAGAAACGAATGTTGAGGTACAGTCGGAGTGAAATATCAGGCGAAAGTTCTGCTGTTATTACTTATAATTAACTGGAGGAGATGTAGGAGATGTCTTTGAGATGTAGTGCTGGAGGAGGATGGAGGGAATAAATTAAAAAAAATTAGGATGAGGTCTAGGAATTGGTAAAGGAGAAGAGAATATTGATAGAAAAATAGAAGGAAGAAGAGAGAAAATGTGATTGACACCTGATTCGTTACGATCATATCATCAAAAGAGGGAAGTATAGAAGAAAGAAGGATGCGAGGAAGACCATAAATAAGCTCTGTGGACCAAATGAAGCAAATGTTAAATGTCGTGTCGTATTAGGAGGTCAAGAGAATGGCCAAGCTCTAAAATGTTAAGAATAATTAATTCTTAATAGTTAATTCTTCTAATTTAGTGAACCACAATTATTTAATCCCTAGTATTACACAATCACCTATTAAATTATGTATATTATTAGAAACTTAATATTTCAGTCTAACCAGAGTTCAGGATTTTGATGATTGACAAAAAAACTACTTATATGCCTTCTGCTCTATCTAAAGTAACTTCCCGAATTCCTTGTCCTTAACAAATCTCACATCCCAACTACCGTTGGGTCAACTCAGAAACCCATCCACAAAAACATGTGACTTTCGTCGCGAGCGTACTTTAGCCATAAAGATTAGCATATCAAATCAGTTTTAATTTGCGCAGTGCGAATGCAATCGCCGAGGACGCATTGCGGCAGCGATACAACGTTCGTGATTATGCGGCCAGCATTGTTTTTTGTCTGTGATATGTTGGCTGTATGGAAATATGCCTTTGCTTATTTTAATTTCATGGCTGGACGGCTCTTCTGAATCTTGAATTACGTTTTGTAAATACAAAAATATTAGGTAACTCATGTGCAATGTTTTGATAGTTTAGATTTGGTACATTTGTCTATTCCAAAGATGCAGAGCTCATTTATACATCCAAAATAAACAAGAAATATTTACCTACGAATACTTTTTTCAGTGGAGCACACAAACCTTTTTTTTACTACAAAACTTATGCCACTGTTGAAAGCGAAAAACTTTTGGCGGAAACTTCTTTTGTTCTCAAGATTTTTTCTATTTCTTTAATGTAGCCAGCATTTATTTACCTTAAATGATTTAGAAGCCCGATCACAGATTTTTTCCTCATAGAACTTTGCATTCAGCCATTCAGCAATATTTTTACCTGCAAATTCTTGATCTTTTCCCGCAATTTTCCGAACATCCTACCGGCGAAGCCATAAAGCAAAGAGCATTAAGCAAAAAGTATCATTATGGAATCGTCAACATTAAATCTGGCTCATTCGCTTTCGGGAAGATGGAGCGGAACGGCCCTATTAAGTACGTAAACCATAGATAGAGACCACCTCTATCTTAGAATTGAATGTTTTTCTCAATGTTCTCTGAATGCTGATTGAATCCTGTTATAATGGCATAGTAACCTACATTTACGTCCTACATCTGTCTTTGAGGATTTTAATTGGTTGGTAATATATCTAGTTATATTTTTCTTTTCATACTTACCTACTGTAAGGCATTAAAAAAAGCTCCTTTGCTAGATGCGCACCAGAGGCGCAGTGGTGCCAGCGCTTTGGTAGTGATACCGAAGTTAAGCAACGTACGGCGCGGTCGTGTTTGGATGGGTGACCGTTCCGACCATATAAGTGACGCATATCACGAGCATCTACATGCTTCGAAAGGCACGGAGATGCAAGCAGTTGGTCCCGGCTAATATCTATGGATATTAGTCGTTAAGCCTAGTCTGAGGCCCTTTGGGCGGCTTGTTAAAATCTGACAGCAAGGTTGGTCGCTTGCCTTGCAAACACCCCTCCGCACTGAGCCCGCATGGTAGAGTATTGCTCATACAACCTCTATTTTAATATTTGAGGTAAGGCCTTCACCCAGCAGTGGGTTGCTTACAGGCTAACTTTTCTTTACTTTACATAACGCATATCTACGGACCTCGGAGATAAGAGCAGGCCACGTCGAACCCTCGTTCCTAACGTACTGAGTGCTGCTGATCGTCAAGCAACGCTAATTTTTGCTGGATGACGCAGAATCATTTATTTTATTTACATAACAGAAAGTCGTGCTAGTTACACCACATACAACTCGAGACCGGGTGGACGGATTTTCATAAGTTTTTCTTTGTTAGATTTTTCGTGCCCCGAATAAAACCGAAACGAAGCTGGGGCGGGACGGGGCGAGGGTGAAACCAAGTTCGCTGGGACCGCTAGTCGTCCCTATAAATGACTATCCTACACTGTAAAATACCCAATGTCGATGACACGTTCGTAATAACACCGGCAACGTTTTCAATTATTGATAAATATCTGCGGGGTCCTATTCGAGATGCGATCGCGAATGTTAATAGCGTTTCAGATGCATCCACATTTCATGCCACAACAAGTACAGTACGATGCAGTTAGTTATTAAACGATTTGGTATACAGACTAAAAGTTAAGATATAAATCGGCGGGTTACCGGTACAGGCAAATCTGAACGGGCTAGTGTTGTCTCGAGTTTTTTTAATAGAATATTTTGGTTTTTGCATATCCACGAGGGAAACAAGTTGCAGCGCGATCCTTCACGCACACTCAGTTTATTTGTAAAGAAAACGTGTTTTATGAAAATGACGCACAATAATTAATACTTTGAACTTGTGGAAATTGAATAAAAAAAATAAGACATGTTTTTTCATGAGTTGTGGTCAGTAAGGTAATAAAATCACTTCTGTTAGTACTGCTCGGATTGAAATCAATAAATACCCTGTACGTATTTTGGTAAAAGGATAGACTTTGTGTGGAAACCTATCTTTTAATACTCAACTCTATTTTAACCATTTTGGGATCACAAAATCTGTTTAAATGAAAGTTCATTCTTACGAATAAACGCGAAATATTTCACGACAGCTCAGCAAGACTGAGAATGGCGACCTATTCCCGCGAACTCTTTTATCTAGAGCATCTTTATGGGCGAATTTTGGGGAGAATGCAAATTAAATTTGCCGAGAAGCCAGTGACAATGGCGGCTCCGGCAGTTTGTAAGGCCCAAGTTATGAGAACAGAACCTTATTAAACGCTATGGACGTACACATACAAGAATGTACGTATATTATAATTTATTGCAGTTGAAGCTGAATTGCAGGCGACTGAACAGTGCTATTCATGATTCCGAAGCTTCTAATTACTTGTTACAAGTTTCTTTAACGCTCCATTATGTCAATAAATTACAAGATGCTTGTTGAAAATTATCGGCCAAGTGCGAGTCGATCTCGCGCATAAAGGGATCCGTAGCATTGACTAGGTAAGAGCAAAAATTCCACTTTTTAAAGGGACTTTTAGTAAGTACTTAAAGTGTTATGTGAATATTTCAAGTGCCTACCTGTTGCCATAATTGATATAGAGAAGTCTTAGTAAAAGGGTCCCGTTTTTACCCTTTGGGTACGGAACCCTAAAATCGAGTTAAAGAATTCGTAGCATTCGGAGTTCGTAGCAAATGTGCTACGACACTAATACCTCATTTAACGTTGTAACAAAACTGCAGTCTCTTAGAGCTTCTATGAAGTAGGTAATTATTTTGTGTAATCAAGTTAGATAGACGAAAAAACTGTCTGTAAAAAGGTAGGATAATGCAGAAAAGACTTCTTAGGGCCGGTTTCGTGATCGATAGTTAACTAATGTTTAAAAGTCGTTGCCAGCGGTTGATTAATTACGACTGTGCATGTTTGGAGCAAAACATACCTTGACCTATTAACAGAATGGCTGTTTTACTGACTTAGAAAGCTTTGTAATTACTCAACCAATGGTATGGACTTTTAACCATTAGTTGAGTGAACTATCTGTCGCGAAAGACCTTATGTCAAAACAAAAGCTTTGATCGTGATATAATAACGAACTCAACTTAGCACCTAGGTAACAACACTTATGGTTTCCATTAAGCACTCGCCTATCATTGTCAGGGCTTTTAAAAAGGCTCTTAAGGTATCTAGTTCTAATAGCCTTTGGTAATGCACTAGAAACACTAGGCCATAAACGAGTAATTACCTTCCTCGTATCTATGACTGTTATCTTTTACTGCCACTGAAGTAGTAATGTCGCATGAATTGTTTATTGCATTAGGTATTTATTTATTAACTAGCTGTGCCCGCGAAATCACCCGCGTGGAATAGTGACATTGGGTAGAATTTTTAATTATATAGGCTAATGATTTTACAAATAAGATACTTAACTCGTCAAGTATGTGTAAACGAGACACAATAAAATTCCATCGTGTTCGGCGCCCGGCTGTCGTTTGATACCTGACTGATTACGTATAAGTACGCAAGATATAACTAACAGATGTATATATTTATTACTTGTATTACAAAATCCACAGCTCTTAAAGATGATAACATAATATACAGACATATCGGACTTACAGCCAATGACATAATAATTAATATATATTAACATATATGAGAAGTATTATAAAATTAAACTTACGTTTCAATGAATACACTATTTTGACGGCGTAGTGTTTTGTATCTTGGTGACAGGTTACAGGTAGCCGTCCACGAAACCAACTATACACAACACCCTTCAGCCAAATTCTTCCTTCGTAATAAAGGTCGACAGCTGTATATTATCCTGTACATAAAACACAGGAAATAAAATAATGATAATCACTTTTAAACTTTCGCGTTGCTTTATTAATACACAGACACACGGGTATTAACGCGATCGCGATTAACATAATTACCTTATGTTTTTGCCTGACGTTTGATCGGGTTTCACCAATCGTGGTCACAGGCGAACTGATGATCTGCGATTTCTTCACTCCGTTTGCGGGGTAGAATTATCTTGTTCTACCCGCAAAATATTTATTATTTGCGTACCGCCACCACACACACTACACCACCACTACACTGACAGTATCCCTATTCTGGAAACCGCTCGACATGTCCGTATTCTGGCGATCACTCGACTGCGAACTATAACGAGGCTGTGTCATTTTAATTACTGGATTCCACGCCGCAGACAATTTGAAACCATCTTCTCTATTGAAATTTACATGTTTTTGGATTTCAATCGCTTCACGCACAACTCTCGAATAAAAATGGCTTAAATTTATAGCTTGTGCCTTTCTCGATAAATAAGTTATCCAATACAAAAATATTTTATCGAATCAGTCCAGTAGTTCCTGAGATTAGGTTGAAACAAACAAACAAACACATCAGCTTTATAATCGGCCGTCGCGGGTTCGAATCCCGCAAGGGGCAAATGTTTGTGTGATGAGCACGAACATTTGTACCTAAGTCATGGATGTTATATGTATTTAAGTTTTTATGGGAGACGCCTCCGTCCACCTCCGTCATAATCGTTGTCTGGTACTTCGTAACAAAAGGAAGACAATTCCTTACCACGAAACCAGACAATTGGTGTGTTGTCTGGCGCATAATTATTTATTTTATTTATAATATTACTATAGATTTTACGTAAATAAAATATCCTTGATATTCTATGCACAAAAGATCCCTTCCTATAAACGCGTAATTTCTTTACCCAAAGGTTGTTTGTAAGAGATCGCTTATACAAGTAAGACCGACTAAATTGAATATTTCCTTTTATCGAATTTGGAATGGAAAGCTAAGGATTCCCACGTCCAACGCATAATCGATTTGTGTCGTGTTGAATGAACTACCTAATCATTTCAATAAATTCAGAGTCCCAAGTGACCGAATATCTGGGAATCAGACCCAAGGCCTGCTACTCCCCTGATACATAAACCGTGGAGTTTGTATTTTACTTCCTTCATATCCGCATTCATTTTAGTCAAATAAAAAGGCAAGGCGCAAGCTCGTAGCAATGTAGAAAGCAAACATCAGCGCCCCGCCTCGCTGTGTCTACGAGCCATGATAGTGTAGCGAAGACCGTTATCGATGATTGGTCGACCTTGAAACGTCGATAGATTGACTGGTTCATATTTAAACCTATATTAAATTACCTGCATTATATAAATTGCACTTGCAAAAAGCAACTGTGAACCTGTGACAGACGAGGAATTGAACCCCGTGTCTTACGCAATCCGGGCGTATGCCTATACCACTCGGCCACCGTCACATTAACAAGCCTGTTGAATTTTGCAAGTGCTTTTTTTTTTGCAGCCTACGCGTTACGTAGGCTGCACGGGGTTCAATTCCTCGTCTGTCACAGGTTCACAGTTGCTTTTTGAAAGTACTATAAAAACGTAAATAAACTATAGGTATCTACATTAATTTGGTAGTACCTATTTTTCTTCATACAGAACAGTTTCCTTAATTTTGGCTGATACGAGGCCTTTCGAATGGATTCACAATTTGTGTAGGATGTCAATTAGTTAAGTAGGTAGAACTATTGACCATGCCATACATAGATAGGTAAGTACTATAAATAGCCTACTACTAATATCAAAATACTGATTACGGCCCAGTCACGTGATCGATAGGTAACTAATGGTTAAATGCCGTTATAGGCGGTTAATTAATTACTATTTTGCGTGTGCTAAAGTAAAATACCTTAATTAAATATCAGAATGGCTGTTTTCATAACTATTGGTTAATGTATTGTTATCTACAAACGCGCACAATCGTAAATATTCAACCGCCTATATTAAACCATTAGTAGAGATAACTATCACGCAACTGGGCCTTAAAACATTCATCTCATTAGGTATTAGTGATCGTTTTACACAAATTCAAGGTACTGTCTTTGGACCACGGGGTCATATTTGACAGTACATATTCCATGAGACCCAAGGCCAACAATTATGACAAATGTTTGTATTCTGTCGATATTTAAAAGGCAGCACTAAGGAATGGGCTCGCCGTAGCCTTGACAAGCTTGTAGTAAGGTACAGCATACTTCAACTTTATGGGCTAGCGAGTAAAGATATAGACACTAATGTATGCGCGGCCAAGGTGATGGTCAATAGTTAGACTGAGTTGACAGACTTTTTTTAATTAAAAGTATAAAATGACGTTTGAAATTTATCGATTGCCCCGATAAACGATAGATAGGCGCGCATCGGCCCGCAACTCTCACACGTACTACGACACGTCTGCACATCAAGTTATATTTTTTTGTTGAATACTCACCTTATTGCAATTGTATAGATAGGGAGCCGCAGTGTTTACCTTGACGTGCTTTTGTACATTCAATTGAATGCCATAACGAATGATTAAAAAACGATAATTTTATGACACGATACTCGCAAACTACATCCTGAAACTATGAATATTCTCATACCGATTGATTTACTATATGTATGAAGCGATCATCAGGATACGAAATGAATTTTATTATTAAATAAGCAGAAAGCAATCTTTATAAGCTAAAGAGGGAGAGATAGACATCAAAATCTCAATATAACATAGAATAACCTATTTTTAAGTTAGCAAGTTACAAAAAGCCCATGCTACCATTACCAATTGTGATGTTTCACGTTCTCGTAACCTACAGTATAATATTTGATGCTGTTCATTATAATTGCCACGGTACGCAAAACACATACAACTCTAACCAAACCCAGCATTATTCCAACAATACGAACGTAGGTGAATGTTTATTGTTTAACCTGGATATCGTGTCTGCCAATTAGGTGGATTTATAGCGGGTAGCCGCAATAAAAGCGGTTATTAGGTAAGCATTATAAAAGCAAATATACGTCTAGTGGCTATTGCTACTGCGCACAGCGTTGAGTCCGATCGACATCTAAACTCTAGGTTTCGAGTAGTTTAGGTCTAAACAGTTATTTTATTATCAAGGTTTCTGATAAATAAATAGTGGCGTGGTAAAGTTGTTCTTTAAGTAAATTACAACGTTATTCTTACTGCGTACAATATAATTTTTATTTTACTAAGGCCCTGTTTCTTTATCGATAAATAAGCACTTTCTTCTAGCGAATAAATATGGAACGTAATTTCGTAAAGTATGAAGTAATGGACAGATATCGTTTTCCTTATCCTTATCCTTACTTACTCCTTTTTTTTCTTCTTTTTTTCCTAGCCTATACTGTCACACTGCTGGGCAAAGACCTCCCCCAAACTACTCCACGTGTCCCTGTCAGCGGTAAGGGTTTGCCAGTCTTCACGGTATTGGTCCTAATCGTCTCGCCATCGCTATCGGGCCTGCCTTTCGGACGACGTCCCTTGGTAGGCAGCCAGTCGGTGACGATCTTAGGCCATTTCTTAGGACACATTCTGAGAACATGGCCCGCCCAGTCCCACTTCAGTATCGCGGTCTTTTTTCCAACGTCCACTATGCCGGTCTTTATTCTTAGCACCCCTGGCGCCAGGACTGGTGAGGATACCGTCATCACCTTTGCAGCTACTAGCGCCGCCGGGAACTTGGGGCTCAGTTTTGTTTGATGCCAGTACTTACTCCTTATTTAATATTATTAATGTGAAAGTAAGTCTGTCTGTCTGTCTGTCGCGCTTTCACGCCATAACTACTGAACCGATTTGCATGAAACCTGGCACACGCATAGTCTAGAGCCTGAGAAAGGACATAGGACACAGTTTAATGCGAAAAAAGGGTTGTAAGGGGTTGAAAAGGGGGATGAAAAGTCACTACTCGCGGGCACAGCTTAGTACTTACGATAATTACTAGTTACTTATGATAATTATTTATTGAGACATTTTTAAACAGGCAGTAAATGTATTTTTCCTACGAGAAGAGTAGATAAGTTTTGAAGTTTAGACCGTGTAGTGACGCAAGCGCAAAGTGTAATAGAGAACAGACTACATACATATAAGTTCATCTACATCTAGTGTAAAATAAAACCCTATGACCTAGTTTTATAGATCAAAAAGCTCCTATTAAGACTAAGCCGCGCTTCAAACTGAATTCCGCCATGATTCCATTACTGGATAAATAAATTTCTTTCGCAACCTGATTTGTTCAGTTCCGAGTTCCTATTTTATGAGACTGTGCCCGTATTTCCAGTTATAGCTGCCCCTTTCGCACGGAGGTTTATGCTAGCATGTACGAAAGAGAAAGACGGCCAACAGGCAGTGCAGAATCATATTACAACAACAGGACTCTGCCTGCAGTCTACACGAGCGCGCTGCCTAATTCGATTTTATTTCATATCGCTGCTAACGACTGCAAGTTATTACTGATTGTTTACCTAAATGCTCTACGTTCCGATGTGTAAAAGAACATAGCTCGAAAGGTAAAAATCTAGCTCGCTTTTTTTTAAGTCGAGGTCTCTCGCGCCTAACCACTATTCAACGAACATCGCTTATACATACACGATACGACACATAAAACGGGCATCCACTTCAAAGAAGACGTGAGATGCAAGCGATTTTGTGCTCTTTGGTTAGGCGATGGTAGCCCCGATATTAAGCCCGTATCTTGTATACTTTTAATGAGAACATGTTAAGATATCACTTTCCAGTTTACTACAAAAACTCAACAAAATCTCTTTGACGTTTGCCGGCATTGCCGCGCTTTGCTAATGCTACGCCCGAGCGCGGAGCGCTCTAAAATTATGGCGTGGTGAACAGTGTTTATAAAAATGGCAGCACCAAAGAAACCTGTCAACGTCATTTTCTCAAATTTGACGTTTGTCATGTGTCTTTCTGTCAATTCACATTGTCATTTGTCATCACAGATTGTCATGTCCGTCATTGAGAAAAACACGTAACGGGAAAGTCCTGTATTTTGTATTTTCTATTGGATTTTGTGTTTAATTTGTGATTAGAAGTGCTTATAAATTGTGAAATATGGCTTCAATACCTCTAATGTATGCCCAGGAGGATTGCGAGCTCGGTGGAAAAGAAAACATAGAAGTAAGTTACCACATAGTATCAAGTAAAATAACAGCAGCTGCTAAACAGTTTGGTGAATGTATTAATTATTTGTCACGGTTTAGCCTTGTTACTATTGTTTATACCACTTGCTTCATTCTATAGCACTTCGTTTAAATTTATAATTTGCATCAACAAAACCAAGGTTGCTGATTATTCACAACTCTTCTTTACTTTATGAACTGTTTTATAGTTTAGCTTATCAGAATAACAATATTTATTTTACTTAAGATAATGTGACGTCATTGGAAACCATTACAGTAATAGCCCAGGTAGAAAACCTACTGAAAAGTGGGACCTTATGTATTAGAGTCACTATGGATAACTCACTATTTATCTTGCTACAACTTCATTAATTACAGGAAGCTGGTTACTGATAACATTAAAAAATATATTAAACAATCAGGATTTAAATGATTACTGAATTCCCTGTTGTGATACATAATAATGCTACCAAACAATGCCTAACATAACAGACTATAATTTTACTGCTTAGAGAATGCTATTTTGACTCGTTCCATACTTCTTATGTAAAAATTGAAAACATAAATAAAACATTCTTTGAGCGGCTACACTATAGAAATAATGAAATTTAATACTTCTGCTACATCTCAAAAAATCTGGCCATGATAACAAATTGATTGTTGATAAAGATACAACATGTTAGTCTACCTATGAAGGTATAAGTATCTAGCAGTTTCCCGTGTCTTCACCTTCTAGATACAATTTTTTAGATACAATATTTACATTTGTATCTCAAAAAATTTATTTGTAAATTACAGCCTGTGGTATTCCAATTTATAAGCTATATTATTGTAAATTTTCATGAAAATCCATGAAGTAGTTTTGTTGTGAAGGAGTTAAAAACATACAGCCGTACATCCTCACTTTCGCGATTATAATATTAGTAGGATTCGAATATTCTGTAAAGGTATTTTATAATTATCCATTTTTTGCTTACATGGAAAAAAATGTGTTTACAAATCAAATATTCATGTTAATGAAGGTAAATAGTAATAATATTTTTTGTTTACATATTAAATATTCAAGATGCACATATTTTTGGCAGGTGATCTAACCCTTTTAAGGAAAAACATTAGGTCAAGAGCACAAAGTCTTATAATTATAAGGAAAATTCTGTTGTGCGTGCCTATTTATTATTGAAACTTATTGTTTCTAGGATGATTTTGCCTACCGGAATAACGTGATGAATGCAGACAAGGAGATACGTCTGGCCTTTATTCGGAAGGTGTACGGACTGCTTACGGTGCAACTACTGGCCACAACTGCTATTGCCAGTGTGTTTCTCCTTGTCAAGCCAGTTCAGGGTTTCATACATGAGAAGTAAGTTGCAATATTTGATGCAATTAAACATAATTTATAATAACATAACATAATTCATAATTTATAATTTATAACGAAGTGACATTAATTAGTAATTATTGTTAATGTGTAATGTGTATGGGTTTGTATGTTGCCTGAATGAAGACGATTAATAATAATGTGCAAATTGTATGTCAAAATGTACAAAAATACAGAAAAGTAGATTCATGCTGAATGAAACACTACCAGATTTAAAATCTATTGAGATCTTAGCTAACACATAGTATGGTTAAAGCTTCAATCAGCACAGTAATAAGTTTAAACGACTTTTGATTAGTTACAAATTAATATACACTCTGCATGTTCTTATATATGTGAAATAAAATAATTGTATAATTGACATATTAGGACAATTTATACCAGGAACCGTTTTACGAATCAAACTGTTATTTTTTTACAGCAACTGGATGGTATTCATCGCATTCATTCTGAGCATGGTCACACTCTTTGCTCTGATTGCGAAGAGGCGAGACTCTCCAGCAAACCTCTACCTCCTGGCTGGTTTTGTAAGTACATGTTGTCATAAAAATTGCAAAACAGAAAAGCTTGGTTGAAAAAAATCTTATTATGACGTACCTTAAGTATCTAGACACGCGGATTTTTTTCACGTACCTTAAATATCTAGACACGCGGCAGCCTTTTGTTAAGGAAGAGCGACTCTTTCTACCACAGGTGTCATAGCACTTATAAGAAAGAGTCCACCGCATATTCCAGAAAATTCCTTACTACGAAACCAGACAATTGGTGTGTTGTCTGTCGCATATATTATTATTATATCTAAAATTATTGTTGAAGTAATATTTTTTTAGGGTTCAATTCCTTTTCAATAGCAATGTTGCTTCCATACTTCCGCAGCTTAGCAGGTGTCGCCGGCAACGGCACATCTATACTCGTTACGTGTTACCTAAACAATTTTTTATCCCAAATATTTGTTCATGGCACATAAGCCCTACTGAACTATTCTAACTTGACCCGCAGACGGTAATCCAAGCGTACACAATCGGCGTGGTAGTCTCATACTGCGACACAGCGGTGGTGCTGCAAGCGCTGGCGCTCACGCTGACTGTCGTCTTCGCGCTCACACTGTTCACGCTCAACACTAAGCGGGACTTCTCTTTTGTTGGATATGGGTGAGTGATGTTTGATCAAAATATTTTTTATTAAATTTTTTTGTGGTAAAAAATACAACACTTGTTTTTTTTTTTGTCGTGATTACTTGTCTAGGTATATCTTGGTCTTGAAAATTAACTTGGTAAACTGCGAACAGCATTGAAACCAGGCCTTTTCTATAAAACTGGGTCAAGGATTTTACCCAAAACGCATGTCGATGTTTGTGAATTATAATATTTATGAAGTTAGACCTTACCCACTCGACGGAAGATCGAAAAATCTTATTTAGTAATTGCCAATATATCTAGATAGATATATTATATAGATATTGCCAACTATAATGGTCGATAAAATAACGCTAAACCAATAGAACACGGAAACAAAACAGGCTTTTTGTATAACTAGCGGTCCCCACGACTGCGTCCGAGCGTTTTGATTTAAAATAAAGCCTTCCCCCATAAAGAGGCTATCCAACACAATTTTTTTTATGGGCCAGTAGTTCCTGAGATTAGCGCGTTCAAACGAACTCTTCAGCTTTAAATAATTTTAGTTTAACTATAATAATACAAAATGTTCTTTTAAAACTTTCCAGCCTTGTAGCCGGCCTCTGTGTGTTGATCGTCGGCGGTATCCTGCAGCTCTTCATCCAAAGCTCACTCTTCGAGATCGCCCTGTCCATCACCGGAGCGGTTCTATTCAGTCTATTCCTCATCTTCGACACGCAACAAATGATGACGCAACTCTCCCCAGAAGAGTATATACTCGCCACCATTAACTTGTACATGGATATACTGAATCTGTTCTTGTATATTCTACGCATCTTGAACGAGATGAATAGAAACTAATTTGGTGGAGCGAGGCGTTGGCAGTGGCTTGATTTTGTTTTGATACAAAATAAAGTTTTGTTTTTTCATTTCTGTCTTTTGTTTGTAAAATTTTGACGCCACGTATTTCTTTTATAAATACTCAAAAATATACAGTATAGAAAGATAAATAATTCTTAAATAAAATTTCTTCTACTATTTTCTGCCAGTTTCTTTTAGTTGAGACATAAAATGTTCATTATTTTTTTAAACTTCGTACACTGTGACGAACTTTTTTTTTCAGAGTACAGGTTGTGGTGGCTGAAATAATCCTGCTATTTAAAAAGTTACGAAATCAAACGACTGCCAATTACGTATATGCTCATTACAAATATTGCATTTGACACACAATTTTAGACTTTATTGTATTGTCGTTGAGTTTGCGAAAAACTACACATACACTTGCGTAAATGCCGGCCCCGTTTTACACAGTATTACACAGATTAGTATGGCGTTAAACCAGAAATACTGTATTACAGAATTTAAAGTAAAGGAAAATGTGACTTACGACTACGTGCTATAGTATAAAATGTATCATCAAATTATCTTATTACTTACATCATTGCGTTGCAATTTTTTGTACTAAATGATTGCATTAAATTGAACTGAATTACGAAATTTTAAGTCCATAGTACCTGTATGTATATAAATTTTAAGATGTTCCAACTGATTTGACTACTTAATTACCATGCAGAACTAAATTTTCTGTAAAAAAAAATATTGAATCACTCGCCATTTTGAAATAAATTCCAGCTTGGTTGGTTTAGCGGCGTTTCAAGATTAAGAACACCATGATTTTGCGCACGTTATGCATCTATTTTAATTTTTATTAGACCCTTACAAAAGGAGTTTTAATGTAATTTAATGTGACTGGGACGGCTGTGAAAAGAGTTTATATTTTGTTGAATTTACTATTGTATTATTACCCTACAATTCCACTGAGTATTATTTTTGTAGCAATCCTAAAAGTATATGATACTTCACATAAAAGTGGTAAATAATGTATGGTTCACAGAGAAAAATCATAGAATTGTCATTTGTCATGAATGTTAGCACAAAAATAAACAATTTATGTATTGTAACCACGTGTTGTTAGATAATGTAATAAAATATTGAACCTATTCAGTTATTTTATTACATTCCCTGCCCCCTACTGTTAGAAATATTTATTATTAAGTTTAGTTAACAAAACGGCAAATATGATAGGGAGGAGTAGGGACTTATATTATCAGTTTTATAAAATATCGTTTTTTTTTTCAAACAACGCTGCAGCGGTAGACTGGTAAAGAATTATAGTTCATAGATGTGTGCGCAATACACAAGTGCACTATCTGTTCCTTTACTTTATTCAGTGACTCCAACATGGTCGGGAAGAGATCAGGGCCCCTATTTTTGATTCACTCGCGTCAAGATGGCGTGTGATATTCAATGTTTAAAGTCGAATTTTGGAGTGAAAAGCAGATAATTATAATCTACATAAAGAGGATTTGAAAAATCATTGCTCAATTTTGTAAGTACTCACGTCTAGATTTTGAGTGATTTCCGTTGATTTTTAATGTATTTTCGAAAGAAAATCACTCGCAGTGATTCAAAAATAGGATTACAGCTCTATTTTTGATTGACTCGCTTCAAGATGGCGAGTGATTTTCTTTCAAATATGAATTTAAAGTCAAAGAAAATAACGTTTTTGAACGAAAATCACTCGCCATCTTGAAACGAGTGATACAAAATAGGGCTCCAGGCGCGAGGCTGTTATAACAAATTAAAAATACATTTTGCAGTTTGCAACAATTCTATGATTTAGCACTAGACGTTTTTACATAGATCACAATAGTTCATTGATAAATCAATTTAAAATTATTTACACTGAACTTGCAACAGTTGACAATGATTATAGGTTCCTGCTGATTAAATACTTAACTCGTTGATATTATACATACAATATGAAAGTTGATAACTTTAGGTACCAGATTTTGAATAATTGATCGATTAAACAGAACTTACAGTAGAACCCCGATAGTATGAATCGTACAATCAGGTTTTAATGTACTTTCAAAATTAAATGCTCTTGGGGTGTGATGATTGCTTACATAAAATAATATTTCTTATAGTTCATATCCATATGATCAAATCATATCCGATTTTTAAAAAAATCACACAAATTTTGGCATTCTTAATCATTTAGATTACTTATAGTTTCTGGAATCAAAAAAATTACTTACAAAAAACAAATGAAAAATATATTTGGTCTTAATTGAGAGGAATACCATTAAAATTATCACTTTAAAACCGGTAGCAATATCATTGAAACATATCGCTTTCTTCTAATGTTAGTAAAATCTATTACCAACATTATCACACACATTTTCTTTAACTATATAATAAAGCTTAAACAGTCACTAATTAGTACTCAGTAGTGCATTTGAGTAAAACAAATCCCACCAAAAACATAAATGTAAAAATGGTGAAATAATACACTCGGCACTGGCTAGCCAGTATCTTTCCTTGAACTTGACTTGACACGCCTCAGCGTGCTTAGTTTTAAAAATATTGACACCGGCCTTTAGTGATTTAAAAAAAATGCAAAACTCGACCAACTTTTTTTGCGATTAGCATTTTCGTACAGTTTAAAGCTTCATTCTGAACTATTCAGTACTTGGCAACACCAATTTCAATTCACAAGTCCTAGTATTATTCACTTTTGAAATGTTTTCATAGTTCTCCTTAAAAAAAATAAGCACATCCATTTTGATTGGGTAGTTGACTTTACTAATTTAAAGACGTAAATTTTATTTATTCGGTCAAACGCTATAGGGACAGTTTTAGTCGAAAAGTAACCACTATACTCACAGAGCAATAATAGAACACGTTTTGTATGAAATAATTAGCAGTTAAACTACTCGACTCTCCACATTTCACTTTTAAAAAGCAACTGTGACTCTGTGACAGACGAGGAATTGAACCCCGTGTCTTACGCAATCCGTGCGTATGCCTATACCACTCGGCCACCATAACATTAACAAGCCTATTGAATTTTGCAAGTGCTTTTTAACGCGTAGGCTGCGTGCCCTCATCACTGTTGCGAGATTGCTCTCACAATATCCGAAAGAAAATATTTTTACAATCGATTAAGATGAAGAAAGCAAATTTATAGTGTGGATATTTTAAAACTAATATCACATCTCAAAAAGTTCGAGTGACTTTCTATGTTAAAGAATAGTCATATTTTCATTAACTAGACATTACTATGGCGTGATATCAACGTAGTCATTATTTTCCTATGTTTATCTCGCTTGCACTTACCGATGACGCGGCGCGCTGCATATTCCTATCTCCATTGTCATTATGGCCTCACGACTCGTATGCTAACGCGCCGACTATAGGAAATGTTGCCAACTACCCAATTCAAATTCAATCAACAATAGTTCCTAAAAATTTACACTAACCATTAAATTCTCGCCTACAATTCATCCGTGAATATACTTTCTAGCGCCTCTATTTCCATAGGAATAGTGCCGTTTATCGTATCTGCTGGTTCCTGTTTCACATGTTGTACCTCTTGGTGTATCCTCATATAGTACGGATCACTGAACACTTCGGGGCAATGCGGACATTGCAACGTGTCTTTACACTCCGCTAATGTCGTTACATTGGCGATTTCTATTTTGATTTCTGTCACTAGATTGTGTTCTTGTTGTGGTCTGAAACAAATATAAAGTACTTTAAAGTTATCTCTTTTTCGACATGTTGTCTATTATTTCGCCCTAATTAGATATTCCTATTTCCTTGCTTTGAGTAATGTCTAATGTACTTCTCTTTTCCCGCCTTCTTTTTTCCATCCTATCTTGACTTTGCAAAGTTATTGTTAAAGCTTCCATTTTATGTACAAAAGGTGGACTTATCGTCCTGTGAAATTCCCTACCACTCATATATTTGGGCTAAGCAGAAATTTCTCGCGCAAACATTTATTTAAACATATTTTTTTCATCTCCCATGAAAATAGAGATAAATATCTCTATTTCTTTATTCTATCTTTTTTTCTTTCGTCCTTCTTACCCTCTCTCTATTTAACTGTGGTCACCAAAACAAAAGTGAGTGCGCCTTCACATTAGACCGACAGCCGCTGCTGCCATTTATAAATTAAATTATCAGCAGCGCGACAAGTCGCTTAAATTTGAAAGTGCTATCAGCGCTTCAAATAGGTCACAAGCAACGCGACAGCGCGATATGCCTTTCATAGCGATATGCCATTCTGCTCGTTTTACAACAGAAATTACCTCTTTACGTCTTCTAACGTCTTCAGCTTGCCGGCAGGTGCCCGCGACTTGCACCGTCGCCTGTGCCGCGCTAGTTGGCTGAACGTGTCGTGTTTCGCGCCGCACCCGTAACATATGTGTTTGTTGTGACACGTCTCGTGAACCATTAGATCCGTGGACGTCACGAACGCTGAAAGAGAAGGTAAATTTTAACAATAATACGTTTTTTTTTACCAGTAAGAAAGACTAATTTACAAAATTTGCTTTAAAAACCACTTAGGTTTGATCCAAGGCTAAGGCACGTGGTAGACCCAGGAGACGATGGCGTGTCGAGTTAGACGTGTTCGACAAAGACTGGGAAATAAATGCCCAAAATCGTGGGGACTGGAGAAAGGGTAGGGACCTTTGCCCTGCAGTGGGACACCATAACCCCTAAAGGGTTATTGAGTTAAAGTTGTAGATCTTACACTTCACGAACGTCCGCGAGTCATGATTAGCTGTGGCGATACATAATCACTGCTGTATTTGTTACTAGAGTCGATGCGTTAACAACTGAGTCTTGAGGCCATAAATGTCAATAGAGATAGGAATGCGCCGTATGTGCAAGCGAGACCGGACATAGGAAATATGTATGGCTTGACGGACGACTCAGTTAATAAATGCACCGACATATTTGCGTCAGATATGTAACTACAAACAAGCTATATACATGGCTTTAGCATAAAAACTGATAACTTTTAACCCTTCTGGACTAGCAAAAAGTTATTTTGCAAATCCGCAACTTGCCATTTGTCCTCGAGAACAAATCGTGAAAAAAGACGAAAGTCGGGACAAAAGAGCCGACCCGACGATGACCCGATATCACCCTTAGGCCGCAGAGCGACTATTTGAACACCTGGTAAGAGTCCAATGGATGGTTGTTCGGAGTCCAGATGTTAATGATGCCAGATAGAGTTTGAAGAGAGAGAAGAGAGTAGATGCATAAAAGCACTGAGTAATTAATTACAACCCGTTTATTTATAATCTGGTTATTGTCAGGTCCCACGAATGTCACGTTCGTCCCGCTTCCACGCATCTGAGCACCGCATCCACCCGCGTTCGTCCATTTCTTGTTAATGCAGTTCATTTTTGCACACTTTTACATGCGCGCAGTGACAGCATGTCCTCTTTTACTATAACCAGGTAATAGTTCAATTTTGCATATTTTTCCTTGCGTCACCGCGCAGTGACAGATCTTTTCTTACGATCGCTAAACTCACCTCGTCTACACGTTGCGCAGACATATTTGTTGCTATTCTGTGTCTTATCGTTTCCTATCCTCCTCTCCACCGTCTGGTACGAATGCTGGGCTATCACGTGCGCCTGTAACAATAATAAACGTGTCATTTTAAAAATCAGAAAAGATACAAATCAAGAAATTGGTTTTATGTGTCTTTTAAATTATTTGAGGTAAGCGAATGAGTACAGACATATCTGACAATATAATTTTGCTTAAAAATAGCCCGTATGGGTAGGTTAGGTAAACTGTATTAGATATCTATGTTTAAATTGACCAATATTATGTAACCCATTTTTATGTTGTATACATTTATTAATGCTCGTTTAGAGGTATTATTATTATGTAGTATACACACTTAGTTATCTTTACATAGATTATCATCATACAACATACATATATTTTCAAGCCAAATGACTTGCACGATTCTGCTAGCCACCAACGCTAAAATCAGCATACATTAGTTTGAAGCTCAACTTACCTGTAATTAATAAGAAACATAGTAGTTTTTGAACCCACGACCTCTGGCAAACCGGGCCTAAGCTTTTAACCATACGAGCTACAGTGCAGTACACTGTGTGTGTCAAAAATATTCAACTCACTTACCTATATACAGTGGTGGTCAGCTAATTAAAGACACTTTGAAAATTGTACGTTCATCAAGTTTTGTGTTCTAATAATTTTGTATTATGAATACATAGAAACCAGTTACTGTTGTAAAATAATGGTATGGGTTTTACGTATAATTTGAAGTTACTATATGCCATATTCTTGATCTATTTTTCGTAACTTTTGACTTCAAACCTATTATAAGCAAAATAAGTGTACCAGTGATGTGGACAACTAATTAAAGACACCTCATGTAAGTTAATGAAAACAAAAAAATACTGAAACTACAAAAAAGTCAGATTATATAAAATTGAAAATATTCATTTCTTAAATGTTTTACAAAGTTTTTGATGTTTTGTCGTATGTCGTTTAGCTGTATTTTGACCTTAACTTAGTCCCCGCATTTGTGATATGCGTTTCTTGTTATCATGTATTAAAATTTATTCTAATGCTTACATAAAAGCGCCGTATAGTTATAAAATATTAGCAACATGTCTCGCTAGTGTATTATCTAATACAAGAATCTAATTTTTTTTGATTGTATTGATGTTAGGACTATTATGGTAGCATATCTAAAAGATAGAAAACTGAGACGGCCGTTGCAGTCGGTTAAGTACGTCATTAGTAAGTCTAAACTACAAGATTTTCTAGACAAGATGCTTAGTCAGCTAAGGTTAAGATGGGCTGTTGTTGAATATTATTGTTTAGGTATTCCATCCATGGCATTTTTTCATAGGTCCAGCAATACGTCTAGAAAATCAACGGCGCACTTTGATGTTTCCTCACTTTATATCTTACAGTTATATGATACATAGTCTTGTTAAATTGTCGTCTTATATACCGTTTTCCGTCGTAATTACATCCATTATTTATTTACATTCAAAAACATCTCAATTAATCACTTTGATTCGGTCCACGTTGAGAATGTATTTAGGCAAACCGCATCCGTGAAATATTTGGCATTTATAAATTTGGTAACTTATACAATTTTCTTCAGTGCAAGTTTTCCTCGCATAATCTAGGCCTTATCATTCTTGCTAAAATATTTAACGATCTTCCTGCAGCAAATACTGTTATGAAAATATATGCTTTGATCCTTAATATTTTTCATCTAGAAATCCCATTCTAGGTCTTTCAGTGGGGTCCGATTCTAAGGTCCTGACATCTATCGCATTGGAAACTTTGTAATATCAGACAAATAATAGTAAGTAGGTGGTACCAACGCTAAAATTACCTTAATGACGCGTTTATGAAAGCATTAGAATAAAATCCAATACATGCTTGCAAGGAACTAATAGCACTAAAGCCAGGACCGTGCCAGGACTAAGTAAAGGTCAAAATGCAGCTAAACGACATACAACAAAACATCAAAAACTTTGTAAAACAATTGGGAAATGACTATTTTTAATTTCATATTAACTGACTATTTTGTAGTTTCAGTATTTTTTTGGTTTTCAGTAACTTACATTAGGTGTCTTTAATTAGTTGTCCACATCACTGGTACACTTATTCTGCTCATAATAGATATCAGGTCAAAAATTACGAAAAATAGATCAATGTTATGCCAAATAGTAACTTCAAATTATACGTAATACCCATACGATTCTTTTACAACAGTAACTGGTTTCTATGTATACATAATACAAAATTATTGAAACCCAAAACTTGATCAACATACAATTTTATAAGTGTCTTTAATTAGCTGTCCACCACTGTATGTCACCGTAATATTACAATAACCGCGTACTTACAATGTAACGGTTTAGATATGTTAGATTGTAATCTATCGATTATTTGTGAACAACCTCGGTAAGGTTAAGAATTTATGCTTTTTTTGGTACCTACTTACATGTCAAACCTAACATGAACACCTACCTGACCCATCACTTTGAATGAATGATCGAATGACTTTATTCGACACAAATAAACAAAAAATACAAAAAAGAAAATTACATTTAAAAAAAATTACAATTAAATTTGTGTCGAAAAGGTCCCAAAAGGCTCAGCAAAATTCGTGACAGCGTGAGGCATGTCAAGATACTTTGCTGAGTGGTTCGTCATTTCAGTTTACGTTATAATGTATCCAGTTCGGTACTGTTGACAATAAATCAACAGATTACAATCTAACGGATTTATAACCTTTAAATTGTAAGCTCGCTTTACAATATAACATTGACATATATTGCGTACCCATCACGTGACTTTAAAGTAAATAAATAGGCCTCAAACCCACTCACCTTAAGTCCGGTGAGGCTACAAAATGCGCGCGCGCACAGCAAACACTCTCTTGACAAGTCGGCTGCGCTCTCCGCATCCTCTGTATCGCTTAGCGGCTCCTCCTTGACCGGCTTCAAGAACTGTAGAAGGACGCTGCTTTAACACACGTATTTATAGCCAAGCAAAAATAATTAATAAGTAATTATTTTAAAATTTTATTTTCATTCCAAAATAGACTACACGTATGGTGTAGTGGTTAGTGCCCCTGACTACTATGCAAAATCTTTATTTCAATTTAGTTCATGAAATGACACTTATGAACGTCAAATATAGAGTGAAAAAAATAAAAATAAATGTGCCCTGGAGGTCTACTACGAAAAACGAAATCCGTCAATAAGGTTATTATTTTTCGGATCCGAAACATTTTTATTATGGAATCCTTACTACGAAATGCTTCGGATCCGCAAAACGAGTATCGTTTTGACGGATTTAGTTTTTCATAGTAGGCTTTCGGAAAGGGACGAAACATATTGTCTCCTCTCCTTATCTTTTGAGCCCTACCATCGCTTCGAGACAGAACACAGACAATTAGGCAAGTGCTGTGAAGAAACGCCGGAACAAAGTACTAAAGTTATTATTAAAAAATATTACCATTCCAAAATTGACTACACGTATTGTGTAGGTAGTGGTTAGTGCCCCTGACTACTTTGCTAGACTCACGGATTCGAATCGTGCATGTTTATGTGATGAGCACCAACATTTGTACCTAAATCATGGAGGTTAATGTATTTTAAGTACTTATGGGAGACGGCCCCGTCATAATCGCTGTCTGGTAGAAAGAAAGAATACTCCACTCCATACTTCGAAACCAAGACTATAGAGGTCTCAATTTCGCGGTCTACCTATAGTATAAGTTACTGGTACAAAAACAACGCAATATTTTAAATACTTTTAATGAATCAACACGATATTTTTATGGGTTACACAGTAAGATGGCAAACTCCTGCCTGAATCAATATTTAAGAAAAATGTCTTATGAATATAACAAAAAATATGGGCATTCTTTAGTATCATGATGACCAAAGAATGAAATGAATGAAAATGACTCAAGTTGAAGTAATACTTATCTACATTTTGTAGTAAAAATGCAAATGGCCTTTACGTCTATTGCAGACGGTGTATGGTGCAATGTTTGTGCATCGCTTTTCGTGGCTATACAAGCCAATGCGAGAACGGCAAAGTCTTCCACATGCGCGACAAGAGAAGTTTGCGACCGATGGAGTCATGTCGCTTTGATGTCTTCTCTGTCTCTTGTCAGCAAGTGTTGCGAACCAGGAATCATCACACAGCTTGCGACCCTCTGCAACACGATTGCGCCACTCTGGCCGTGCCTCCGCAAGTCTTTCCCAGTTATGGAGATCAATGTTGAAAGCAGTCATGTCTCTTTTGACGCAGTCCTTAAAGCGAAGCAATGGTCTCCCTACATCCCTTTTTGCGTTCGCAACTGCACCTAAGAGAACACGGCGCGGTAATCGAGAGGGTGCCATTCTATACACATGCCCTAGCCAACGCAGTCGCCTCTGTTTGAGAAGTGCGGTCAAGCTAGGCAGCTGTGCAATTTCTAAAACCCTCTCGTTTGTCACCTTGTCCTGCCACGAAATGCCCAGAATCTTGCAGACATTTTGACATTTTGTAGTAAAATAATCAGTAATTAAGTATTAAAGGTCATAGATATTCTTTTGACAATTACTTAATTTCTAATAAAAAACAGTTTAACAATATTTATTATCGGCCATTAAAATACCAAAGACTAATTAATGACAGGCTAATATTTTTAAACATAATTAAGATTAATATAAAAAGTCACCACTAAAAAATCAAAGATTCAAGTCTCTACAAAAACGATCTGTTATTTTCCTATAACATTGGATGGATTCACCCATTAAACAATCACTTGTGTCCTACTAAAAGACTGAGAAATATATCCAAGTTTACCTACTCTCACTCTTGTTTTCCATTTTTTTATTGCAAACCTCTTAAAAACAATAATAATAATCAAGCACATTGGACCAGACTAAATACATCTAACAGTAATATAGGAATACTTGCGCTTATATGCTAAGATGTATCAACTTGCGATGTATTAATTAACTATTGCACTTCGTATTTATTAAGTCACATCATGCACAGTTTCATAGTTCGTAGCCGACATTAAACTCTTCAGGAACACCGTTTCGTCAATCTCTTGCTGCGGCATCTCACTGTCCGAGTCTGATTTATTTCGCCTCCTTCGCCTCGCAGTAGACGCTCTCAGCATTTTAGAAGCGTGCCTTTTCATAGAATTCTTCAAAATTATCTTTATAAACTTTTCAGTGTCAACATAAGTAAAACTATCATTCAAAGAATGAATGGTGAAAAAGAAAAACTTGAGAACATTCTTATATATTTTGAAACATACTTTCGAGCTTTCGATACGGGAACCCCCGGCCCATGAGCAATGAGTGAGGAATTTCCTATCAAATATGAGGTCTAAGAGAATATAACAATTACTTGTAGGGTGATTGTGAACTCCCAGCATTGAAGTAAACCTGTTTCTTAGGTCAGTTTCAAATGATTCGTCTTGTAATGACTCATCCAGCGCTTTCAAAGCTTCCTCACTATCTATAAGTTTAAATTTCTGATATACGGTCGAGTCAACAGAACTGAACTCTGCTGACGTATGTTCCTTTGGTTGCTTCATAAACTTCTCAAATTGCAAACTCATTCCCATCACGTGTGCTAGAATCTTCTCTTGCGTGTCCGCCATTGCTTTTTGGCTTTCCACTACCGTCGCCACTGTTTCTGATAGGCTATCTAGCTTCTGAGACAACTCTTTATTGGATTGTATTACGTATGTTCTAGTGGCTTCGGCTTGACTGGATAGTTTGTTAAAAACATCATTGTTTTCACACTTTAGAGAATACATATTATGTAAAAGTTTTGGGTTTTTATCGTTTATAAAGTTGATATTCTTATCAGATGATGTGGGCTCAGTTTTTGTTATACTTTGTTTAGATGTTAAAGCTGTAGGTTTAGTATGCCCTAGCTCGAGTGGATCATGAATGATTGGTACTTCGATGCATATTGTCGAAGATGAAGATTTCGGTTTGTTTTCATTTTCCATTGCCTCCTCTTTTGATGTTTCCGTAGTTTCACCCATTTCGACATCAGAATCGCAATGTGGTGATGATGGTTCTATATCTAAAATAATGTCTGAAATTGATGTAACAGGGTCCCCGTCATTGCGCATCGCATTGTCTTCATGGTGTAACTCATCTGCATTCATATCTTCATCAGAATCTGATTCTTGGGTAATACTTTGTACTGTAGATTCTTTATTTTTATTCTTTAATTTGGTTCGTTTGACATCAATAGCAGAATTGTCTTCTATGTTTCCCGAATGTGTATATTCCGTCACAGGTTCTGGGGACATAGTGAGATCTACTTGAATCCCTGATGTAGTACCGTGTACTCTCTTACGTACCTGAACAGGTTTGGACAACGCTTCTGCGACTACTTCCATTACATCAGTACGTGTCATTGGCATAATTGGTTTTGTTAAACCTTCAGAATTTTTCTTCAATCCATCGCTTTTTCTGGCTTTATCTTGAACGGGCTGATTTGTTTCAACGTCCACCGAAGAGTCATCCTGATTGTGCAAAAAGAAAAGGTAAAATGACAATTATGCATGTTATTGACAAGACTACTATAATTCAATAACAGATAAAACGCACAGTACATTTTCTTTTTGCATCAATCCTCAGATCATAATAAAACACAGAAGCACCGAATCTAAATTAAATTTAATAAGTAAAGTTTGGTAAATTGGTATAAATTCTGCTTAGTATAATTTTTACTCATAACTTAGGTTTGCTTTGTAAGAAAGACGAGGGTTCAAATTCCATCTCTATCTTACGACAATCAATATTTTAAAAGGTCAAATGTGCAATATTATTCCGTTTGATGAAATATACCTTCTTATATCTTCTTTTGCGTGAGGTGCAAAAAGCGACACACTGATTGGGACACGAAAGACCTACATCCTTAAAATTATTTTCTAAAAGCTAAACGGTAGACCTACCTCTATCTCCAAGCATTCTTGTCCATTCATCTCTGTAACCCGGAATGAAGATGGCTCTGTAAATGAAAAGTCATGTTTGATAAGTGAACCAAAACATTTATTATATTGTGATACCTATAAATCAATTACTGAGTCTGGATAAACTTTAGTATGTTGTCTGCTGATTTCGAAAACCAAATTTTTTTGGAGAAAGGTCTTAGGCTAAATAGTCTTCCTGAAAATTTCAGCATCAACAAAGCCACAGTTTCTGCACAAAAAAATGTTGAGGGGGAAGGGGGGGACTTCGTCCCACGCCATACAAACAATTATATTACCCAAAAACGAATTGCTTAGGTTAGGTGAAGTTAGAACTTTGAAAACCTAGTAAAAAAAGCCCCAGTCCATAAGTTTAAGGCACAGTACCACTGGGGCAGAGCTCCCCCTTTGCTCTCCTCCCCTTAATTTGACAAAAGTAAAGACCTCCTAAATTACCTCTTTGCAGTAGAAGCCCATACAAATATCGAGTTTTTTTTTTTATTTGAGAAAAAGCTATGGGTTTGTTGATGCTGAAATTTTGCAAGAAGACTATTTAGCCTAAGACCTTTTTTTTTAAAAATAGCAGTTGCGACTAGGAACAAATTTTTTTGTTACCAAATAAAACTCATGAGAAAATTCTAGCAGTCTACAAACCTCTAGTAACTGGTTGTGTGATTTCTTCTGGTTCAATTTTGATCATATCAAGACAGTTTGTGCTTGTATAACCTTCTTCTCTGCTGCCTGTATTCTCATCATCTGACAACACTTCTTGCTTTATCACGACTTGTGACGGATCGTTGAATACACTTTTCTCCACTTGAATTGGTTGTGGCCACTGTTTTTCAACTTCGGTCTCTGCTTCTGGGTATCGCTCTCGCAAAACTTTGTCACTCGCTCGCACTAAGAGCTTGAATTTGCAAGCGTTCCACAGATAACTGCAGCAGGCGGAGCATATAAGTTTGGAATGTTTGTCCGTTTCTTTGAGCTGAAAGATAGTAATACAGATATCATGAGTTAGGAAAACTATAAAAAAGTTTTAATAAAATTCAAAATATTCGCCAAGCAAATAAAAACTGACTTTTTAATATCAGCCATATTTGGAACAGCACAGTTGTTTTGACATTGATTAGTACTCTATTATATTGGTCTTTTTCTGTTGCAAGTTTGGTTGCCCCTCGGCGAAGGCACAGAATATATAATAGTACTACATACAGAACGGACACTCACCTCCCCTCCCTAGTCTGACTTACTTCACTATCGCGCCAGAATTAGGGATCTCATTAGGTGACCGCCTAGCGGGCATGGCACGCGCATGTTTGCGACGTTAGCGGAAGTACAAAGTTTTGTGTACGAGAGATGCCTAAGTACTGTGCAGTGTACGGGTGTCTTTCTTTCTCGAGAAATGACTCCGATAGAAGCTTTTTTCTTTTCCAAAAAGATGAGAGATGGGAAGTAACTTCATACAAAATATGCAACTATAACCTATTCTAACTATTCAGTAAACAACTTTAAAATCGTTAGGTAAAGGTAACATTCTACATAATTATGTGTAGTTAGGAAATTATGATTGTATTATTTATGTGATCAGTGAAATCAGGTGTTGCTAAGGTAGATACTATCTTTTTATTTCTCCACGATACCACGTGAATATGACATTACGAAAATTAGTACTCGTTACGTTGTTTACTAAATTAAAGTAAATTATTTACGTCGTTTAGGTATCTGTTTATTTAAGTGAAAATAGCTATGACCGGTGCGGTATAACGGACTTTGTCAACCCTTATGGCACGCACACAAACGCAGCGTCTGTGCAACACGCTGTCTGTCAATGTATGGCCAAAATGAAAAGTTTCTTCCGAGTGTCCGGGCTGTGGCGAAGGCCTTCTCATGCCTTCTCCATTCGTGTCAGGGCGTCTACTCCCTAAGCCCGTAGTTACGGCCGTATTTACGAATGAAGGTGTTTTCTTTAGCCATGCTTTGCCAAATATAATTGTAATCTATTATTAGACAAATAATCAACACCCATTTGGTCCCAAAATCTTATTTTTAGTTGTAGATACTAATCAGATTAGAGAAATAAGTATGATAGTCAAAGAAAACACCTTCGCCCGTAAATACGGCCGTTATTACGGGCTTAGGGAGTAGACGCCCAGACACGAAAAACTGACTTAAACTATTAAAAATGCAAGTTGGATCAGCACACAAAGGGTTTTTATTGCCTTGACATACCCTGTAAGACATTACATCAATGAGAATTGGCAGCCTAATTCAAATACACACCTATGCCAAATTATATTTTTCTAGACCTTTGACACGGGCAAAAAAAAATATAGATTTCACTACTTGTTTCTGAAGTTTCCGCAAATACTACACTAATGAAAATGTGTTTTATGAAATAGATTTCACTGTTGGCTCAATCAAATATTACCAGACTTATTGATGATCAGTGAAAGTTGGAGTTTAAGTAAAAGGGTGCCATAGTGCAAAATATGGTACATACTAGGGGTCCCCCGCGTTAACATCCACACATTCATAGTATGACGTTTTAGCCTTCTCCAATAAATAAGCTATTTAACACAAATACCACCACCACCACCACGGAAGACCAGTGTTGTGGCATTCCTAAAATGCTACGACACATGCTGAGTGGCCCACCCTTTCAGTATCTTGTTTATGTGTAGGTATTTAAATATAAGTAATTCTCTATTTGTAATTATGATACTGAATAAATATGTTTTCTTTCTTTCTTTAATATGCATAACAATATTTTATATTTCATTGAGTTTGTGATCTTCATCTTCTAGGACCTATAAAAAAGACCATTATTTTATCATGTCAATGAAGAAGTGCTTGTTTAACACTAGGCAGGCCTGTCAGATGGGATTATTTAGTTTTGTGGTAAGGAAATCTTCCTTGTGTTATGAAGTACCAGACAACGATTTTGACGAGGGAGTCTTGCATAAATACTTAAATACATATAACAAGCAGGCATAATAGTCAGGAGCGCTAACCAATAAACCAAATGCGTTGTCGTGTATAGTTTTTTATCTAGTTGCTGGATGGCCCAATCGTGAGGCTAAGTGCGGAAACAGTCAAACTAACTATCTAGTTACTGGTCTATGTTGGCTTCTAAATACTATCTTAGTTGTAGAACTAACCTGTACATCAGCCAGTTGTGCCAAGTCCTCAGCTATGGTGCTGCTCATGCCATCCCACTCCGAGGTCCAGGCTTGGAACACGTTGTACAAGTGTTCATTCTCCAACTTTTTCAGACACGCACGACACTCTGCGGCACCGGTATCGTTGTCAAAAGCTAACGCCGCGTTGTCAGTGCTCATTGTGTTCTGTGAACAAATTCATACTAAAGTAGCACCTTTTGTGTTAGTTTAAAACTTGAATGACTACTGAACTCAAACGGAACTGCAAAACATTGCGGCATAGCTAAGATGATGATAGATATTTTTTATAAACATAATGAGATTCAAGATATAAAATTGTTTTGGTGCCGACCTGAAATCTATACCTGTGGACCATAATCAACAATAAACAAATAAATACGAACCTAATACAACGAATCATTGATCTTCTGTTTGATCACTGGTTTTGTGCTTCGTTGACTCTCAGTACAATGAGAAGTTTAAAGAGATAACACTGACAATAAAAATCCTGTCAGCATTTTCTGTAGTGGCACTCAGTTTAATTTATGGATATTTTTATTAAATTTCAAAGGAAATGTAACAAACAAAAATCCAAAAATGCAAATTCAAGGAATGCACGCACACTAACAACTTGAGTTAAAACGTCGCGCGTCGTTGACTGACAATGACATTTGACAGATCACAGAAAAGAAAAGCACAGTGGAGAACAGGGAAAAATGAAAAAAAACTTACTAATCTGTGAAAAAAACATTGGAATCATCACATGAATATCTAGAAATTGAAGAATTAGCTTGCAATTATAAACGTAGATTTAGGATTCCTTCCAAGTTAACATATACATATAGAAAACTAACCTATCTAAAATGAAATCACTTACTAATCGATGATGTATTTTTTACTAAAGTCGCTCACACACAGGCAAACAGCTACACTTACACAAGATAATTATCAGCAAAGAAAGAGCAAAAATCTTACCCAAATCTTACTTGTTAAAAATTCTGCCAATCACTGTCATTAATAACCTCCAACAATAAATGTCCAATCTCAACCACAAATTAGTCAGAAAAAAAGGCTCAAAAGGCTGTCCTTCCTTTCCTCACTAACTCCACCAAGCAAGCAATCGAAGTCAAGTCAACAGACAGATTATTAAAAATGTATTTTCTCCTAATTTCTCTAGTCAACAGCAAGCAACATTAAAATAACTCCTTTTTTTTAATATTGAGTTTTACGGCTTGCGATAAAATAATTCCCATTCAAGAATGCAAAGTGAAGAGATTAGAGAGGGCACTTAGAAAAAAAAATTACCACCTTCAACTGCGAACACAGATCGTGAGTTTATAAATATTAAGATAATTCAAACATTCACTTACACCTTTCCACCAAAACGCAATCACAAATCCGATACACTGAAAATGTTCGCAAATAACAAGTTAGAAGAGCTTAGCATGCGTGTCAAATTGGCGTGCGTGTGTGTGTGCAACAAACAAGATTGACAGATATACAAAATGTGAAGAAAGAAGCACATCACTAGTTGGCTCATAGACAAAACGATTAATCATTTATTTTGTGTCTGCAAATACATTTTTAACATTCAGCCTAAAACACTGTCATCGTTCGTCTAAGCCTGCTGCTGGTTATCTATCAAATACTAATGTCAATGTCATTGTCAACGTCAAGAGCACGCATGCATGCACTTCGCAATTCGCATGTGTTTTTATTTTGGAAAAGTAATATTTTCCCGATAAAATGGAAGAAAATACTCCTACCGTCAGCTTAGTTTCATGTATGCACTTTGTTAGAAGAGGTGTTGCTAAAGCTGTACCCGAAAAGGTAAGTTTTATACTCATACCGTACAGTTTTCAATTTGTTAGTTGATTGATCAAAACTCATTTCCATTTCGTTTCAGATTGAGTTAACAGAGAAAGAATTAGAGAAAATAATTAAACAGACCGCAAACGATTTGAGGTGAGACGCTAAGTAGAATTAGGAAATATAAGAATTAGTAGAAACGGGAGTACCATTCAATTCAATTCAAAGGCCTAACCTCTTATAGTTTCTTGTTCAAATTATGCTATTTTCAGATTGACAGAGGCAGGAGATGATGTGAGCGACGAAGAAGAAGGTGCCAGCCGCCCGCCCGACCCACCAGCCAATCCAAATGATGAATTTGATTTTGAAAACTATGATCAAGATGATACAAGTAAATTTACCTAATCCCATGTGAAGTAAATGTCAAAAATTCTATGTATATTTATTGTTTGCATTATATTTTACAGGTAATCCAATTGGCATTGGCTCTGTAGCAACACTGCCTAATCTGGGGGATTTGAGTGAAAATGTACAGATTAGGGTAAGTACTTATATTTACTAGAAATTAAATACACGTCAGAGGGCTTAGCTTGAGTTTTTCCACTCACATTTGATTGCAAGCGCGTTAGGATTTCAATGGTAAAGTTATGTGCCATCTCCCTCAACTCTATCTTTCTCATAAAAAATATTTAAAATTCTAATCCACTCGCAATGGAATGTAAAGAGATAAACTTTAACTAGGCCCTCAGGTTAGTTAGATATCTCATCAAAGATGTATGTTCTGCTATGGGACAAAACAAACAGTGTAATCTGTTTTACAGACAGAAGGACCAGACAGTGATGAAGAGGATGACATCATCAAAGCCGATGATAACTTGCTGCTAGTAGGCCATGTTGAAAGTGATGCCAGTGTATTGGAAGTTTATAGTAAGTATTCATTTTATGTCTAATTAATTTCAATTCATCACCTCAAAAAGAATACAAAATAGTTTTTTTTTTATTAGTATTATTTTTCTTTGTGTATAGTAGGGTCAGCCTCTTGGCAAAGGCCTCCTCCTTTGCCAAGAGGCAGACAGAAATCAAAAACTAATATTAGACAAGAAAACTCTGAAATGAAAAAAAAATGTTAATTTCTGAAGAAAGGCTATGAAATAAAAAAAAATAAAAAATAGTAGTAGGGTACTCACATCCGTGAGATATAGTCATGTTGTCATATATAAAACTATCTACCACACAAGATCTTAGAATATACCTGTTTATGTTCATTGTCAGAAGTAGTAAAATAATGTCATTCATATTCTATGATATTTTCTTTTTCAGTTTTCAACAAAGAAGAGGGCTCGTTTTATGTGCACCATGACATCATTTTGCCATGGTTCCCGCTGTGCATTGAGTGGCTGAGCCATGATCCATCAGACCCCAACCCAGGTAGGTGATAAGTAGTAAAATATGTACTGGTACTACAGACTGCTTACTTCACTTGCTTTTCAAAAGCTCCACTTAACACATATCCTCTCCTCCTACTCATATGATTTTTTAAAAACTTTATAATAATGGCTATTTTTTTACTGTCCTATGCAAACATACACACATGAAAACATCTCAGTAGCTAACGCGCGCGAAAATAAATTAAAATTGATGATACCAAGACCAAAGCTATGGTTTACATGCGAGCATACCGAGAGCGAATTAATTTAAGTCCATTAGATCAGACGGCAGAAACTGTTGTTTAATCAGTCAGGTATCAAACGAATGCCGAGAGTCGCATAACAATGGAATTTTTATTGTGTCTCGTTTACACATACTTGACGAGTTAACCTGCATTCTCACTTCTAACATATACAAAACGTGATCGAAACAACCGCGATTTGGCGATTAATCATACTATCTATACTAATATTATAAAGCTGAAGAGTTTGTTTGTTTGAACGCGCTAATCTCCGAAACTACTGGTTCGATTTGAATAATTCTTTTTGTGTTGGATAGTCCAGTTATCGAGGAAGGCTATAGGCTCTATAACATCACGCTACGACCAATAGGAGCAAAGATATGGTGGTAAATGTGTAAAAAACGGGAGAAAAAAGTCACTATTCCACGCGGACGAAGTCGCTGGCAAAAGCTAGTGTTTGCTAAAATTCATACTAGCCTGATTGCAACGAGCGCGTAAAAAATAATAAATAAGTTACGTAACGGGCGCAAAATTAGATCCCCATTTTTCTTTCATGCCAAGATTTCTGCCGAGTCTCGCATGGAGTCTTGGGCAAGTTGTGTGTCTGTCTGTCTGTGTGTGAATGTGAGTCTCTGACGCCGTGGTTGTGGCGATGTAGCTCGTAGAAGGTTTACTTGATTTTCATGTATATACCTACCTAGTGTTTTCTATAAAAAATGATTAATTTTATTGTGCTGTAATAGTCCTTTTTAATATTATCACTTAAAACGAGGTGACCATAAATAAAATGTCTAAACATGATTCGACTTGAAAACTTATTGATTAAATTCTGATTTATAACAACTTAAAATCCTCTATCTCAAAAGTCAAATTTCGATCCCCAGGCAACCTCTGCGCGCTAGGCGGCATGGACCCAGTGATCCAAGTATGGGATCTTGATATTGAGAACTGCCTTGAACCAGCATTCAAGCTCGGTAAGAAACCGAACAAAAAGAAGAAAACCAAGCGTGTGGGACACAAGGACGCTGTGCTTGATTTGTCGTGGAATAGGAATTTTACGTGAGTCTTCACTTTTATTAAATTTATTTGTATAACCATTTTATTTCATGAAAAAGGAGTCGTTAGTCTAGGTACCTTTTAAAATGAAAACACTAGAAATTATTTATTTGAAGCTTTTGTTCCATAACTAAGGCACAGAAAGATAAAACACGATGTTCATGAATCTAATTACTTCTAAAAAGTTAAAACCAACCAAATTATTAGCACGGCATATTGAATCCACGAAATCTGCGTCATCGGCATATAGAATGCTGTCAACGAAAAGATCCTCACGACTTCGTTTAGATTTGAGGAGTGAGATGTTAAACAAATTTCCGTCGACCCTCGTGTGTAAGTGGATACCCTGTTGGTTATCGCCGAAAGCAGTTTGTAATATGAGCGCAAAGTATATACCAAACAGGGTAGGAGCAAAGACGCAGCCCTGTCGCACACCCCGGGAGACACTAAAAGAAATAGATAAACTGCCATTAAAAACTGCTGTGCCTTTCATGTCCTCGTGACAATATATGACGAGGCTCAGGAGTTTCGACGGGCACTCTTTGCACTCGAGCGCTGTGTACAAGCCCTCCCTACTGACCGCATCGAAAGCCTTATTAAGATCAACGAACGCAATAACTAGGCCATTGATATTGAAGCTGTGTTGGAGAGAGCAGTAATTTTATAGAGGGAGTACCCTTGCTGTTAGGCACACCCAAGCAACTCCTTACCAAATTCATGTACAGACTGCAGCTAGCGAAACAGATTGGTGTAATTTAACTAGTTAGGGATATGTTCCTTACTTTCAAATTTGCCTGTCTATACCTATATAACATACTACACTGTCAATATTGGCTTGTTCATTGAGAATGTATCTATTTACAGACATGTACTTGCGAGTGGATCAGCAGACAACACAGTACTTCTCTGGGACTTGGACCAAGGTGCACCTCATACGAAGCTCAGTTACTTTGAAGACAAAGTATGTTTACTTTGTTTCTCTACGTTCAACAATATTTTTGTTTTAAATCACATGAATAGTATTTAAGAAGTAGTATTACAAATGATGCCATTGTAACTGTATGTTTAAACAGAGCTCAAAAGAAGACCTCTAGATTTTTAAGGTAGTTTCTATGCCATATCTATTTTATCACAAATACCCCGTTTACTAATTTGAATTATGTTGTAAATTTTATGTCAGCTGTTTAGTGTAAGTTCCTATCATAGTTTCATTCATTACAGGCCCTATTTTCTCCCTCCGTACCATTAAAACCTAAAACCAAATTATTTATTTGAAAATTATTGCACTGTATGTTGTACAATTGGCGGAATAGATGACTCAAAGCATTATCTCTGTGAATGCAGAGAGTTCAATCAGTGGCGGAACATTAACAATTAATCTCCCCCATCAGGTGCAATCCGTAACTTTCCACCCGCTAGAAGCGCAAACACTCCTCACCGGCTCGTGCGATGGACGTGCGCGCGTCACCGACTGCCGCACTGCCGACGCGCATCGCGCGTGGCAGCTGGCGCCCGAGATCGAGCGCGCTGTTTGGGACCGGCAGAACCCCTTCTGTTTCGCTGTGAGTTATTAATACGTAGTTTTGAGGGTAGATAAGAGATGGCGCTGCACGCTATCCTGTTGTTACGTGCGTTTGGTAAAAGATGACGTCGCATAAAACATTGTATAACATGTCCGTTTTTCTTTACTAGTTAAACAAAGTAAAAAAGCATTTTTTAACTTTTTAAAATAATACCAGTGAATAAAATCTATAAACTATTTGATTTGAAAAGATCTTAGTGTTTAACTATGACCTACCTGCCTATGTAGGTTGTGGGTTTTGTGTTTATCTTATTTTAAAATGAATCATTTGATGTTTCATATTTCATTCACAATATGTTTCATAGTTAGTTAACAATACTCGACTAGCAAAGAAAAACGAACTTTAGTTAGACTTGTTTAATAAGAGATGGCGCTTCATGTTACGTAGTCGTTCGTTATACGCGTTTGATAGTTATAGTTCCTGGCTAAGAGATGTCACTATCGTATATTAAGACTACACTCGAAATTTACTGGCGCACGGCCGACGCGCATCGCGCGTGGCAGCTGGCGCCCGAGATCGAGCGCGCTGTTTGGGACCGACAGAACCCCTTCTGTTTGGCTGTGAGTTATTAATACGTAGTTTTTAGGGTAGATAAGAGATGGCGCTGCACGTTATCCTGTTGTTACGTGCGTTTGGTAAGTGATGGCGCTTCATGTTACGTAGTCGTTACACGCGTTGTACGGCGTGGCCGCAAACGACCGAGATCGAATGCGCTGTTTGAGACTGACCTTTCTGCTTCGCTGTAAGTTGTTTATTTTATGTCACGTATTATATGTAGTAGAGGTGTTAGACGTTGCATGTTATATTGGAGTTACACGCGATTGATAACAGATGGCGCTGTTGTATATTAAGCCGCGCTAGCTATATTAATATAATTTTCATTATCATTGTTTCATGGCGAAATTTCCTCGACCGATTTCATCTTGTTTCAGATGAGCAATAACGAAGGGAAAGTTGCTTACGTAGATTGCAGGCAAGACGAACCTCTATGGACCATAACCGCACACGAAAAAGAAGTTACAGGTATAGCCTATTTATTTATCAAGGAAATACACAAATTTTTTGTGCAAATTAACATGGAACATTATGATTGTTATTCATTTACAGGTTTAATACTAAGCGACCAAGTTCCTGGTCTGATGGTCACAGTTAGCACAGATGGAAAACTAAAATCATGGGATATATCAAGGTAAGAATTTATGATATTCAATTATATTAAGTAGGACGAGTACAATGAAAATTTTCGGGTTTTAGAACTTTATTTTCTCATTAAGAATTACAATATTTAATTCACTTACTGAGAAAACACATAATACTTAATAATAAATTAAAAGAACAAGCGCACTTGACATAAAGTGCAAACAAAATCTTAAAGATAAAGGTAGGTAGTTATACATTACGAGCCGATAACATTCAATGGAACGCCTCGCCTGTTGTTGTTTACTACATCGAGCAATCACGAGTACGAAGAATTAGAGCGTACTTGCGCTACTGGATATGGCTTATTTTTTATTTTTTTTTGTTTTAATTTCGACAAGTTAATTTTATTATAAAAAAATATAGTTTATTTTATTTTAAAAGTTAGTTTTATATTTATTTATTTTTTAAATTATCTATCATAGTTTAATTTAATTGTATTTAAATTAGACTTCTGGAATCTCGTTCAAAATATCTATTTTTAATTTTTTCTTGAAAATTTTTGTCGACTCCGTGTTTTTTAATTCTACTGGCAGTTTGTTATACAATCTCACGCCTTCATATTCAATGTTCTTTCTTCCGTAATTTGTCCTTGGAGAGCGTGATACTAGATGAGACGCATTACGTAATTTCATTTTTTGAAAGTGACCTTTATTGTGGAATGATAGCTGAGTGTGAATCTGTTTATTTAAGATTTTATGAATTAATATACATGTGTAATATATATAGGTTTTTTTAATTGACATTATTTTAGTGTCTTCGTATATTTTTGGGGTCGGTGTTAGAAAATCGAAATTAAATAATGATTTTATAAGTTTATTTTGGGCTGTTTGTATTATATATTTTTAGCTTATTATGCTGTTCAGAATACAGCTGTGACCAGTGTAAGAAAGAAAGTGTAAGAATTACAGTGCTGCTCAACAGTTCGACTCAGATTTGACTGGTAAATAATTATTTTCACTTCTCATGTTGCTCTGTGTCTGTGAACGTCACTCGATTTCAAAAAACAAAATCTTACGACACTCTTTCACGGCGATAGATCTTGCTTTTCTCACGATACGACACACAATCTCACAGCCCCACACAAGTTATTTTGATTGTTATCAAACTAAATAAAAATCTACCTCATTAAATTAAATGACATTTCGAGTCAGAAAAAATATTTTCAACCTTAGGTTTTGTCAATGAAATTAAGTTTCTCTCTTCCAGTGGTACCCCAGTTCAAACGAGCGAACGCGCGGGCAAAGTCGGCCAGGCGCTGTGCGCGGCGGCGTGTCCTGAAGCACCTTTCTCACTCGCGGTGGGCGGAGACAACAAGGAGTGCTTCATTGAGGTCGTTGATTTGCTGGCTAGCGATACAGGTAACACACTTTTGATTTCAGTTGTAAGAGGGCTAATAAGAGTCAGCACTGCGCGTAGCGTTTTAGTTGCTCGCGGTGATAAAAGATGGCTCACTGTGTGACTTTGTTGTTGACTACGTTTGATAAGAAATGGCGCTGCATATTACAGTTTCGTTTCTCGTGACTATAAAAGACGACTACCCTCCAATTTTCTTGTAACAACTTTTGTGAAACCTGTACCGCAATCACTAAAAACTATCGACTGCGAAAGCGTATCAAGAAATGTTAAAATCGTATTAAAACACTCTATCGTATTAAAATACTCTATTTGTCACACTCTCCGTAGGGGAGGGGATCAAAATAAAAAGAAAGATTAAACAATAGATAGGAGTTTATTAGGTGGGTTCCGCGTTCGACCGAATTGGTGTAATTTAGTCCCTCTCACTATCACTGTCCTGGCAGTATCTCCCGGCAGATCAGGACTTCCGGCTTGCTAGGTTGGTAGGGGCTGTAGATGGTAGCAGTGGTTCAAGGCAGTAGGGCAGTGCGCACAGTAGGGGGTAGTGACGTCCGGTACCGGGTAGGTGGGCCCTGGAATGGTGTAAACAAAATATTTTACCACTATCCGAATTTCGTGGTTTGACTGCAACATTCGGAGTTTAAGCAAGCGAAGCGGGGCGTAGGTACAGATGATAATGATTTGCAGAAAATAGTGATCAATGATGAGGCACAAGAATTAACCATTAGACAGCATAATGAAGAAATAATTATTAACTACTTAAAATCTTAAAGAAAATTTAATATGTTTGTGACATTTCGTAACGTCGATGTTCATAAAAACTAAAGAAGTTATAATAATTACGAAATTCCACAAACTGAAAATGAATGAGTAGAATAGAAAAATGATATTAAGCAACTAAAATTAATTGCGGTAATTAAGGAAGGTTATGGCAATGTCATGTGACGTATGCATGGCTGACACGAGAATATCGAGCCTTCATAAAAGTGACTAAATTATGAGATTAAGCAATTACAGTATTTTTACAGCTTAATAGCAAGATGAAGTAACAATTACGGACGGATTTAAAATAAGTGCTAGATTTAATTAACATGACACAGCATTTATGAGCAATTAGCCCAATATGGGAATAACTACTTAGGTAACTAAAAAGCTTAAAACTACATGTAACACTTTGCAACACTTACCCGTTCAATTGGGGAATTCACAAAGTATATTTAATTAAATTTCACACAAAGCTGAGTGAGCTCGGTAATATCAAGGTAGGTAGTCGTTGACAAAAATTATAAGGACCGGTACGCGTCTTTCTCAAAGCGTTTCCGCCGTCTAGTGTCGCAGGGACGAGCAACCGTGACCTTCGAAATCGCTTTCACTAATCGGCAGCGCATGAGTGTATGTCGCAGACAGTAACGTACGTTAGGACATTACTTGTTAGGATAACGTTCTTCACAGTCAGATTTGATAGTTACTAGTTTAGTCGGCATTAGTAATAGTAAGTTTTTAGAATTAAGTTAAGTGTTTAAGTAAATATAAGTTAGTTAGTACGTTTGATTAATTTAATTAGAGTTTATAAGATATTATTATTTTAAATCTTTTATTTTTGTTAAGAAAAAATAAAATGTTACATACCCCCCTTTTTAGGTTAGGATTTTAGCTGAGTAAAATCCGCTGAGTTATTTTAATGGAGCTTGAAATCTTTTACGTGCCAAACACCTATTTTGTTTCCTGCCATATCTTCAAGCTCATAAACTAGTTTAGAAAGTTTGTTTGTTATGCGGCATTTGACAAATTTTGGGGCTAATTTTTTTGAGAACCTTTTGTCCTTATCGCTTAGATAGAAGGTCTTTTTCCAAACTATGTCTCCCACATTAAAATCTACATTTTTACGCCTCAAGTTGTACGTAGAACAGTTTCGTGAATGTGCTTTTATGAGTGCGGTCTGAACTTTGTCGAAAGTCTTCCGTAGGCTACCTAAGTTTTCCGCATAAGGATCCCGTGGGGTGAAAACAATTTGATCAGCCAAATCAGCATCAATATAGTGAGAGCCACAATCAACTAATTCCCGCCCAAAGACCAAGAAGGAGGGTGTATATCCAGTAACTTCATTTACAGCGCTATTTAGAGCAAACTGAATTTTTGGAATATGTGTATCCCAAGATCTGTGATCATTATCTATAAGTGTAGATACAGCAGTGATAATTGTTTTATTGTAGCGTTCTACAGAGTTTACTTGTGGCGTATAGAGAGGAGTATAAAAAACATTAGGAACGTTGTAGGTAGTAAAAAGGTCTTTCATAATGTTACTTATAAATTGTCTTCCGTTGTCCATTATAATAGTACTAGGTATACCGTGGACAAGAAAAACTTTTTCTTCTATAATTTTAGAAATGATATCAGCAGTAGCTCGCCGAATGGGGAATAGTAAACAATATTTTGAAAAGCAACAATTAACCACTAATAAGAATGTATTTTGTTTTCTAGAAACAGGTAATGGTCCGACTAGGTCAATGCTTATCATTTGAAAAGGGCGGCTACAGTCCTTGGGTCTGCCCATTGTGCCTAGAGTAGTATGATTAGGATATTTATAAGAAAGACAAGTGTCGCAATTGGAAACAAAACTAGACACATCGTGTTGCATGCTGGGCCAAAAATATTTAAGTGCAATGTGTTTATATGTTTTGAAAATGCCGAAATGACCAGATGTGGCTTCACAGTGGTTTTGTTTTATAATGTTTTGACGATGTTCAAGAGGTATGACCTCTTTCCACTGAAATTCTCTAGTAAGAGGGTTAAGTGACTTAGTGTATCGGTAAAGTTTTCCATTAGATACTTGGTAATTTAGAAAAGACGTTGGTGATGTCAGGCAACCGTTAAATGTTTTTAAGTACCATTGATCGTCAGTAGTAACCGAAGGTCCAGTCTGTAGGTCAGTCCCGTCACTGATAGAGGCAATAGGGACAGAACGAGATAGACTATCGGGTACTACGTTGTCAGCGCCTTTGCGGTGTTTAATTTCAAAGTTGAACGCTGATAGCCTGACACCCCAGCGAGCTAAACGTCCAGTGGGGTTATTGAGGTTTAGGAACCATTTGAGCGAGGAATGGTCTGTATAAACAGTGAACTTTGACCGTTCTCAAGGTAGCATCGCCAATGTTCAATAGCGGATAGCACGGATAGAGCCTCGCGCTCGGTGGCACTATAATTGCGTTCCTGCTTAGATAAAGATTTGCTCATGTAAGCTATAACCTTTTCTTCGTCATTAAGAGATTGTGTAAGAACAGCACCTATACCATGGTCGCTGGCGTCCGTGTGTACTTGAAAAGGCTTAGAATAGTCTGGACATGAAAGAATCGGAGATGAAGATAGAAGTGACTTTAGTTTTTGAAAGGCATCGTCAGCTTCTTGAGACCAAGCAAAGGGTGGGGCCTTTTTTCCTTGAGACGTCAATTTATTAAGTGGTGATGCAAGGGCACTAAAGTTAGGTATGAACCGACGGTACCAAGATGCAGTACCCAAAAAACGTCTAACCTCTTTACGGTTTGTCGGGGTGGGATAGTTAGAAATAGCCTCTACCTTTTCAGTATCTGCGTGAAGCCCATTTACGTCCACTACGTAACCTAAATATTTTAGTTGGCTACGAAAAAATTGACTTTTTTTGAGGTTTATAGTTAAGTTTGCGTTTCGCAGCTTATCTAGAACGCGTTTAAGTAAGGTTATGTGCTGATCAAAAGTTTCCGATACGATAATAATGTCATCGATAAATACGAATACTTTGTGTTCAAATTCAGGGCCATAGAAAAGTAAATCAACTAATCTTTGTTGCGTAGCAGGTGCGTTAGTTAGTCCGAAGGCCATAGACTTAAATTGGAATGTACCTCTAGATGGTATGTAGAAAGCAGTCTTGCACCTATCGTCCGGATGAATCAAAACCTGCCAGAAACTTTTGGATAAATCGACGCTGCTTAGAAATTTAGCGTCGCGGAGGTTGTCCAGTATTTCCGAGATATAAGGAAGGCTATAGGCATCTTTTTTTGTTACAGAATTTAATTTCCTACTATCTAGACATAACCTAAGTTCTCCGTTTTTCTTAGGTGTGAGTAGCACAGGGGAAGACCATGGGCTCTCACATGGCTCGACGACATCGTCCTTGAGCATATCATCAAGTTGTTCAATTAGTATCCGTTGTTTTTCAGGCGACATACGGTAATAGCGTTGACGTATGGGGGCAGCATCCCCAGTGTCAATTCGGTGTGTGATTACTGAAGTTTTACCTAATCCCCGCTCTTCGTATGATATATCACGAAACTGGGATATAAGCTCATCAGCAGTAGCTTTTTGAGTGTTAGTTAGGTGTTCGTAAGAACAAAGAAATGCTTGAGATTGGGACAAAGAATCAGATTTCAATTCAAAGTCAGAATCTTTGTGAAATAAAATTGCATCTAAATGTTTAGGAAATAGGTTGAATTTACGCCAAAAATCGATTCCGAGAATAAGAGAATTTTTTACTTCTGGAACAACATGCACATTCAATGTTTGTTTTTCGTCTTGAAAAAGTATCGGAATTGACAGCATTCCAATAGAGTAGACTGTCTCACCGCCTGCAGTAGTGAATTTTAGATTTCCGGAATCTTGTAGCTGAAATCCCATTTCAAGTAATTTTTTATGACAGTGGTTTCCTAAAATAGTGACGCAAGATCCGGTGTCAAGTAGCCCTATCAATGCCAAACCTGATACGTTGATTTGAATATAAGGCCTAGTGCGGTCAATTACATGATTATCGATTGAAGCGATCGAACTAAAATTAGTAAAGTTGCGAATGAAGGTTAACCAGCATTTCCATTCTTTATCTCGATCACTCCAATCGGGCCTAATTAGTTTTTTGAGGTATCAGTAGAAGCTTGGGGGTGACAATCTGAGCATTCTGGGTATTTAACATCTTTTTTGCCACACTTAAAACAGATAAGGAATCTATCCTGCCTACAGTTCCTTAATGAGTGGTTGTCTGATCTACAACGTGGGCAGTAAACATTTTTAGGTGACTGAGCGTTTATTGCTGCAATTTCAGATATTTGGTTTGTATTATTAGTTCCAAAGTTATATTTGTTAGAATCATTATAATTTTTATTAGATTTAAATGAATTGTTGTAATAAGATGTGCTAGGTTTAGGTTGATCAAATCTTTTGAAGTTAGTTGTAGGTTCATTTTTATTATTAGTTGGATACGTAGATTTTGGTTTATAGGAGAACTCTGGGGCAATCGTGTTAGACGATGCTTTGGGAGGTTCCCGAAAGTTTGAAAATCTAGAATTAACAGTCTCGTAACTAAGACAAACCTTTTTTAGGTCATCAATAGTTTTAATATTAGAAGCAGGGGCAGCAGCTAAGGTGTTAGCGTAGCAGGGTCGTATATTGTGCAGTAGAATTTCTAGCTGAGCTTCTTCTGAAATAGGCTTGTTGAGACGCGAAAACATACCATGCATAATCGAAAGATAAATGATGATGTTTTCGTGTTCGCCTTGAGTGCGTGACCTAATTTCTTCAGTAAATTTATAATCGTAATCACTGCTGCTGAAATCTTGCTTAAGTAGGGCACGTAGTTCTGACCATGAGTTAACTTTATCCTTGTTATAACGAAACCAGTGTAATGCATCGCCGTCAAATATTTCATAGCCAAGTGACGGTATTTTTTCAATAGATATGCCTCGGGAACAGACATATTCTTCAATTTTTTGAATGAAAGCATGGACGCAAGTAACTCCATTAAATTTTAGTTTAGTGATATCTGACGTCAGACTTCGCTCACACGTTACCGATATAGTGGTAGGATTTGTTGTGTCAGCTGTTGATGGAGCACTAGTTGCCTGGACGCTAGATGGTTTTAAAGATGAGAGGTCCTTGAATTGGCTATTAAATTTTGTTACGCAAACCTTATATATGTCGTTTACATCTGTAGCGTTCACAATTCGATTGATACGGTGGTACAGGTGATTTAAAAGTGTCTCTGTTCTATTAAACAAGTTTTTATCAAATTTAGTATGTAAACTAGCTAAGTTGTTTTGTGATTTAATGAGGGATTCTTTAACCTCTTTTAAATCATCAGAAGCCCCTAAATGGGACTCTAGAATGTCTTCAGACGGCAAAAGTTGTGAAAGTTTAACTATTTCTTTTCGTAATTCTTGTACTGACTCACCACTACCACCACGAAGCTCAACTTCGTATTGTAGCTCGGCTTTTTGCAGAGAAAGAAATTTGATTGGGTAAGACATGTTTATACTATAAATGTTGCAGAGTGGTACAAAACACTAACTAATGATTACAATTTGTATCTAAATTAACTAGTGTACGGTGACAGTAGTAACAAAATTGAGAATATAAAGTATACCAAAACAAGTAGAGAGAAAATTGGTAAAATCTGTAACCGTGCACTCGATACTACGTTATTAGTACAATCAGCCTTAAAAACTAGGAAGTTAAAGCCAACACCAAAGAAAAGCTATTTAATGCGATAAAAACCAAAATACACAATTCGGTCGAATTTTACCTATACTTGGGCGCCATTTGTCACACTCTCCGTAGGGGAGGGGATCAAAATAAAAAGAAAGATTAAACAATAGATAGGAGTTTATTAGGTGGGTTCCGCGTTCGACCGAATTGGTGTAATTTAGTCCCTCTCACTATCACTGTCCTGGCAGTATCTCCCGGCAGATCAGGACTTCCGGCTTGCTAGGTTGGTAGGGGCTGTAGATGGTAGCAGTGGTTCAAGGCAGTAGGGCAGTGCGCACAGTAGGGGGTAGTGACGTCCGGTACCGGGTAGGTGGGCCCTGGAATGGTGTAAACAAAATATTTTACCACTATCCGAATTTCGTGGTTTGACTGCAACATTCGGAGTTTAAGCAAGCGAAGCGGGGCGTAGGTACAGATGATAATGATTTGCAGAAAATAGTGATCAATGATGAGGCACAAGAATTAACCATTAGACAGCATAATGAAGAAATAATTATTAACTACTTAAAATCTTAAAGAAAATTTAATATGTTTGTGACATTTCGTAACGTCGATGTTCATAAAAACTAAAGAAGTTATAATAATTACGAAATTCCACAAACTGAAAATGAATGAGTAGAATAGAAAAATGATATTAAGCAACTAAAATTAATTGCGGTAATTAAGGAAGGTTATGGCAATGTCATGTGACGTATGCATGGCTGACACGAGAATATCGAGCCTTCATAAAAGTGACTAAATTATGAGATTAAGCAATTACAGTATTTTTACAGCTTAATAGCAAGATGAAGTAACAATTACGGACGGATTTAAAATAAGTGCTAGATTTAATTAACATGACACAGCATTTATGAGCAATTAGCCCAATATGGGAATAACTACTTAGGTAACTAAAAAGCTTAAAACTACATGTAACACTTTGCAACACTTACCCGTTCAATTGGGGAATTCACAAAGTATATTTAATTAAATTTCACACAAAGCTGAGTGAGCTCGGTAATATCAAGGTAGGTAGTCGTTGACAAAAATTATAAGGACCGGTACGCGTCTTTCTCAAAGCGTTTCCGCCGTCTAGTGTCGCAGGGACGAGCAACCGTGACCTTCGAAATCGCTTTCACTAATCGGCAGCGCATGAGTGTATGTCGCAGACAGTAACGTACGTTAGGACATTACTTGTTAGGATAACGTTCTTCACAGTCAGATTTGATAGTTACTAGTTTAGTCGGCATTAGTAATAGTAAGTTTTTAGAATTAAGTTAAGTGTTTAAGTAAATATAAGTTAGTTAGTACGTTTGATTAATTTAATTAGAGTTTATAAGATATTATTATTTTAAATCTTTTATTTTTGTTAAGAAAAAATAAAATGTTACAAAGTTATTTCTTTACGCATCGCCAGGGGCAATAGTCCAATTTCCATACGAATTGACATTTCTCGATACGCTTACGCAGTTGATAGTTTTTCGTGATTGGGTCACAGGATCTACAGCTTGCCCGTGTACAGACTTACACTTTCTTTGACTCGCAAATTTATTAGACCTCTCTTATAGACATTACACACTTTCTTTGACCCGCAATTTTTTAGACCTCTCAGTAGTACAAAATTTAGAAGCTTTTCCGAAAAGTATGCAAAAGTCTTATTTATATATAACATGACACATAATCATGCCCATTTTAAGTATTTAGTCAGTTAAGGTATGAAAAATACTTTATTTTAAAAATAATTGAAGGTGTTATGCTTAGCTATTATGACGGGTAGAGAATATCACATGGCGCTCCATCCATAGTCAGCCTTTTGTTCTTTTTCAGAATCAGAATCATTTATTTGCCTTTAAATACTTATAAATACTTTATATGTTCGTCCCATTTAGCCATTAACATTTAGTAATTAGCAAACAATTACATAGTATTATTAATTATTAATCACAGTCAAAATTATAATCTATACTAATATTATAAAGCTGAAGAGTTTGTTTGTTTGTTTGTTTGTTTGTTTGTTTGAACGCGCTAATCTCCGAAACTACGGGTTCGATTTGAATAATTCTTTTTGTGTTAGATAGTCCAGTTACCGAGGAAGGCTATAGGCTATATAACATCACGCTACGACCAAGAGGAGCAAAGATATGGTGGTAAATGTGTAAAAAACGGGAGAAAAAAGTCACTATTCCACGCGAACGAAGTCGCTGGCAAAAGCTATAATTTTATAATACAGTAAATATAAAAATAAAATCAATGAATAATTGCAATATTTCTTTCCAGTATCAGCCCGGTTTGGGTCACGGCCGCTGGTGTCGGTGACGGCGGAATCAAACGACAACACTATGGAGACATAGATTAGTATTTAATATTCGTTAATATATACCCTGTTTACAAGGAATCTCTTTTATTTGCTACCAAAATAATATGCAATATTTCCTATTGCATAAAAATTTTCAACAATTTAGGAATGTAATTATTCGAAATGTACACACGTCACCGTGTACAAAACCGTACACGTACATACTGAGCAAGTTTTCTATATTGTACCATAACAATATACAAGTAAATAATAATTAACAATATTTACAATTAGTGTTAGAAGAAGTGTTAGGTCTAAACGGTGAGTAAGAGCATCTCATAAGTTTTTATTCGCGTTTAGTTAGACACGTCATGTCTAATACTTATTGCAATGCAACGCGCAAGTTCAAAATCCTATTTATCAATATTTACAACTTAGCAGTCACATCACTCACTCTCACGAAGTAATAAGATAGCGAGAGAATGCTCAATCTAGCACTTTCTTTAATTTCAAATGCATACAAGTTCAATTCATAAAACGTTCATAAAACGTGGTATGCAATGATAATATAATTGGTGTTATGTGACTATAACACTTATAACAACTATGATAGTTGTGATTTGTGATGCCCTTCACCAAAAAACTAAAGGCATTTATACACTGCTACTGTTTATACAGTGATTGAATCTCTAAATCGTCGACTGAATCGATGTATCAAGATTATAATTTAGCCGCTCACAGAATTCTATTTTGATGTTTCCTAATTTTGAAGTTTGAAATTCTTTCCATACTTTGTGTAAAAATTGACAACGCCAAAATAGCATTTCCTGAGCGGCTAAATAATAATCATAGCAAAATGAATGATGCAGTGTATAAAGAGCCTATATAATCGTACCGGCAAAAAAGATTACATGATCAGTGGTACCGGCTGGCGTAGCGAGTGTTCTTGAACCATAGAAAGTAGTATAGTATAGAATGACAAACGCGGATTTTCAGCGTAACCAAAAAGTTACTTTACATGTGTGCGTTCAATAGTGATGTGTATCTTATGGTGGTCCAAGTTTTATCGACGAGGTGACGATAAATCATGTAAATTGAAACAAAAATAATTAAATTAATGCACTTTTAATTACATGATACTTTTTATTTGATAAACAAGACAACCTCATTTTTGTTAAATTACATATTTATTTATTTATGTATGAAGACTTGCTAGAAGCACTTATACACGTTCAAACATAGACCTTACCACAGCACAGCTTCGGGCCAGTTGTGTGGGCCAGTGCTGAGAAGAAGCTGTGCAAGAATTACGGTTACCTAAAAAAATCTGTCAAAAAATTTATCGATACTGATGACGTCATCATTTAGTCAAGCCCTAGTGTAAAGAAACGGTTTCTTATTTTACTGAAAATACCTGAATTAATCTATTGGAAACTTTGATATATGGCTGCAAATCACAAAGGAAGTCCTAAATTTACTGTACAATTTGGCATCGGAGTCGATTTCACACACAAATTTTGTAAAATTTAGAATTAAAATTTTTATCAATGATTCATATTTACTGGTGGAAAGTATGATTTTCGGGATTGTATCCTCGGCGCACTTCACAGTTGCTGAAAGCACAAGTCATTTCATCTGAAATTGTTATACAAAACTTAAATTTTAATTATATCCATTCATAATTTTTCAAAAATTCCAACGACGGAAACTTGACGTATCCATTAAATCCATTATTTCTTAGAAAACGGTCTCGCTGTCATAAGGTCTTTCGCTGTCAAATCCTATAGAATTTCACTAAGTCGCACGCTCTTTTTAAAGCGAAGATTTTTTTCTTACTCTATGTCTTGAACGCTGCCTTACAATTTCGCTCGATGTTCGCTGAAAAAGAATGACGAAGTTGCTTCAGAGAGCGGTTTAGTTTTCATTGAAGTATTGCACACAGATAGTATAGCCATTACCATAATTACACACATTATCCCTTAATAACATAAAGTTCGTTCATGTGTTTTCTCTCTTTTTTTGCATAAAAATTTAAAAGAAAATTCAAAATCAGTAAAAGAATGAGATAATGCCACTTCTTAAAGTTTTCTGTCGCTCATTTTGTCATAGGTGGGAGTGAAACAGTCTTCTGAAGTGCGTTATCAGTATTTAATATGGAGGTTTTTTGTATTTGAGGTCAACTCCCGAATTTGTGGGTCATATGACCTTCCTCAAAAACGATTAGCCGAATCAAACTGTCGAGTGTGTGTGGTTTTCTTTCCATGACACCGTGTATGGGGACATTCACGAGATCATGGTCAAGTGTATGTTTCATGATTTTATGGATAAAATGTTGGTCATACTCTTTTACCTACTTCCCTCATAATAATCGACCGAACGTCAAATCTATTTCTACAATAAAACAACTTTATAACAGCGACATTGTATTTGAAACATATCTTACACAATATGATAATAAAATAACAAAAACTGTATGTAGTGAACAATAACCGAGCAGTGTCAATAAAAGCGTTTAATACTGTTTTGTTCCTGGCTATGTGAGAGAATAGAAAAATCTAGATTTACTCAATAAAAATAAAGCGCATTACACTGATATTTTTATCAAAGCTGCTCAAGATATAATGTTACCTCTCTCGAAGCTTACCTTTTTGTATGGCTCAATAAAGATTTATGTATTTATCGTTATTAACCTTATAATAAAGGATAAGATTTAATTACATTGCCTACAACTTTGGATTTTATACCTAGGGTATTTAGGGTGATCTACTTTTATCCTAAGAGGTGGTATAGGTAAGCTACCGAACGCTAAATAATCATAACAAAAAGACAAATGCTTGATATGCAGGCAGTGGTATATAAATAAATAAAATATTTGATCGCACAACAATAATAATCCAAAAATAAAATATATACATAATATACACACAAAGTATTTGCGAAACTTTAAAAACAAACCTCACAGCCTAATAAAACAGATTAATTTGAAAAAATAATATACAATTTTGTACATAAAACTTGATTTATTTTATTATTGCTCTAAGTTTGAATAAGCTAATACGAAGAAAGTGATGTTGAATTATTATCATCAATGAGCAATATAAATATTTTGGTTAAATTTTATCACGATTTCGAGTATACTTAATTTGTCATATTCCAATTTCACGTGTTTTAAACACAAATAATCTCATTTAATTAAAATAGTTGATGGGTTTATGAAGCATGTAATGGTATTATATGAATAAAAACATTCTGGTAATTCAACTACCTCAAAATGTTGTGGGTGTTAAGATGTGACATTTTGTACTTTTGCTTGGGGCCTAATACCATTTATTTATGCAATAATATTCTTTACGTTTACGTAAGATGTTATTTTTTTTTATTTGTATACGAATTGAGCTGTAACGATAACTTATTTTGTAGAATATTTTACTTACTAAATAGTAAGCTCATTTAAAAGCATGCGTCATATTTATTTCTAGGGTTTGAATTGATCGTGTAAAAACTGTACACAAGACGGATATTCCATCACCCAACAAACACACAATATTTTTCTTGGAGTTCACATAGTACATTAGTTTCTATGTTTTGTGCATTTTTTTAAACTCCATTCTAACGTAAACAGTCCTACAAATCATTAGAAGTATTGTTTTGTGGTAACTTGTTTACACACTTCGTAGACACATGACACAACATTGATATTAGTGAGTGGCGGAAATATGTATACAATTTCCGCTAGATATATACAGATATACAAAACCCCTTACTCCGCAACATGTCATATCTAATATCGTATGGTTATTGGATCAAAGTGGACATCGGTGATTTATAAAGGCTACGATTTAAAATAAATGTTATGCTTTTAGTCCGGCGTCCGCATGTCAGGATTAGCTTAGTACTGGATTTAATCGTCATCCTATTTCTATCAACATCAAATAAAGAAACAGAATGATGATTTCATCCAGAACTAAGCTATTACTGACTTGCGCAAGTGGATTATTTTGACCTAAGCAGTTATTTGGTTAATCAATTAATCATTTATCACTGGTTCATGATATTCATTCAGGTAGTAGATAGATCGCTTAACCTTAAACGTTTAAAAAGTGCTAGCGCAGTGGGATTTAATATCATATTCCACTGTTATAAGTTATTTCACTGGTTTATAAACCAAGACATCTTTTTTAATGAATATTTTTGACACTGGGTGTTAATTTTTTTCTTATTTTTTTTCGGTTTCTTATAATTTAATCTTATTTTTTTTTGTAATTAGTAAAGATATCTTAGCCACGATTTTATTATTGACTTCCAAATAACCACTAACTTGTCCAAATCAGCAGCCTTGTCTTTAAGTGATACTACCAAACCGATCTCCACATCTGATCCAAAATAATCACAACAAACATTACTGTTCAGCCGGGAACTTCGTGATAGCGTCGTGCATCGCCTTCGCCATGTACGCGACGTTCGAGGGGTTAAGGCCACAGATGTTGATGCGGCCGGACTTCAGCAAGTAGATGTGGTACTCTTGAATCAGGTGTTCAACTTGACGCGGCGTAAGACCGGTGTATGAGAACAGACCGATTTGTTTGACGATATGGTCCCAGTTGCCGGGCGTGCCAAGTCTGGGAGAAAGAAATAAAGTAGAAATTAATTGTTTATTTTGACAGACAAAAAATGCCTCAATGCGCATTGTCACTGTTAAACGAATTAAACCGCTCTTAATAATATATCTACTGTAATAAACGACTTCATTGCCAGTGGATGTAATATTAGTTAATAAAAATATATTTTTGTTGATGATATTTGTGAGAACGATTAAAAACATTGTTTGGGCCACAGTTTGGAGGCCTGTGGGTGGCCGCTGAAGAAAAAACTTAAACATTTGCAAATATTAAAATTGCTATTATTTATTATACAAATGGCCTGTTTCGCTTTGTCTATAAGTTTTGGCTAACGTTATCTGACCAAATACATACGAAATGACGTTCCATATGTGAATAAATTATTTATTGGCTTATTTGTCGATGGTGATACATACGTGCCTTTAGTGCACAAACGCGTAATCTGGCTCTTACATAAGTGATGGTACTATAATTTTTTGGTATATTTAAAAAATCCAACTTACTTGATAAGCTCCGCCCTCAAAGCTTCTCTCATCTGGATGACTCTGGAAGACATCATCTTGATGTGATCTCTCCTGTGAAAAATAATAATATTTATGAGTGAGTTGTATTTGAGAGTTATTTATGAGAAGTATTACATTCTATTGTAATAACGGACTAGTGATATCTGACGCAATTACATAGTTAAACCTGTGTATAATTCTTACAATGAATATAAATTCTTAATATTTTTGGCAATGGCGGCCCCTCGCAACAGAGATAGGCCAGTAAGGTGCGCAAGAGATATTATTGTGCCCAGATGTGTGCGTAGTAAACAAGTGCACTGTCTGTTCCTTCACTCTCATTAATAATTATGTGCGTGGTTTCTCCACAGACGATGGCACACCTATTGTCGTGCCCTACGTGTCCCTATACCTGCACACGTGCGGACCTGTACAACGCTACTGACAACGCTTTGTCAGTCGCCGAGTACTGGTCCTCAAAAATATAACGCCAGAGTCGATACGAAAAGAAAGAAATTCGGCTCGACGGCTCTGACATGCCGATGAGAGGCCTTTTCGAGGCACAACTGACTCTGGCAGGCCGCCCTAAAGGCCAGGGGCTCTATGCACAAGGGCTCATGATCAGTGTTGCCAGAGGTACGGTAATTACCGTATTTGTACGGTAATTTCAAGCCTCGTACGGCAATCCATCGCACTTCCAAAACGGTACGGTATTTTTGTTAAATGACCCAAAATTCGGTAATTTGAAAATTCGGCCTAATCTGTGTACTAGCACTAGTAAAGTTGGTCCACCAACTTTAACCAATTTGAGTGAATTTTCTATCTATCAGACTTGTAATATTTTTATTGCTATCTCTTTTGTTTTTGTTTGACGAATTGATACACGAACAGTCGAGGAAAACTTTGAAATGAAATGAATGACTGAAGGGACAAGAACAATCGATTAAAATCAAGCACATTAAAGTGGTTTAAAGTGATTTTTCATACAAAATTGTGTTAGGTAATTGTACAGTAATTTTGGGGTACATTTTACGGTAATTCTGGCCGCACAGTCTGGCAACGCCGCTCACGACAAAGACAGAGCGGCTCACGATAAAGACAGAGCTGCTCACGATAAACACAGAGCTGCTCACGATAAACACAGAGCGGCTCACGATAAAGATAGAGCTGCTCATGATAAAGACAGAGCTGCTCATGATAAAGACAGAGCTGCTCATGATAAAGACAGAGCTGCTCATGATAAACACAGAGCTGCTCACGATAAAGACAGAGCTGCTCATGATAAACACAGAGCTGCTCACGATAAAGACAGAGCTGCTCATGATAAACACAGAGCTGCTCACGATAAAGACAGAGCTGCTCACGATAAAGACAGAGCTGCTCACGATAAAGACAGAGCTGCTCACGATAAACACAGAGCTGCTCACGATAAACACAGAGCGGCTCACGATAAAGATAGAGCTGCTCATGATAAAGACAGAGCTGCTCATGATAAAGACAGAGCTGCTCATGATAAACACAGAGCTGCTCACGATAAAGACAGAGCTGCTCATGATAAACACAGAGCTGCTCACGATAAAGACAGAGCTGCTCATGATAAACACAGAGCTGCTCACGATAAAGACAGAGCTGCTCACGATAAACACAGAGCTGCTCACGATAAAGACAGAGCTGCTCACGATAAACACAGAGCTGCTCACGATAAAGACAGAGCTGCTCATGATAAACACAGAGCTGCTCACGATAAAGACAGAGCTGCTCACCACTCGTCGAACAGCTGCTTGTTGGCCAGCACGTTGGCGACGACGCGCGCGCCGTGCGCCGGCGGGCTGGAGTACATGCCGCGCACCACCCACGTCAGCTGCGACCGCAGCGCCGGCACCAGCGCCTTGTCCGACACCACGAACGCCAGGTTGCCCACTCGCTCGTCTGTTCGTGATAAACGTACAGGTTAGGTTACGTGGAAAACTATAAAAACAGGTGAGTTATAAGAATGGTGGTCACGATCTATTTAAAATGCTCCCTTACCGGGATCATTCGCGTGTAATGTAACGTTACAGATTTTAGCATTATATCAGTGAAGAAGGAGAACCGAGCATTACAATGCGCACCTTGTAATGATACAATGTGTTATATCTTGATACAACTTGTATCATCAATTCGCTTCACTTCCCTAGCCTGTCAAATCAATATTACATTACACGCAAATGCTCGTCAGTCAGGGAGGTAGGTATTATTGTAATGTAATGCTCACTATAATGTTACGTTACACGCGAATGCTCCCGGTGAAGGACTGACCACAAAAAACATTGTCAATTAATTGGATGTGGGATTCGGGGTTTAAAATTAACAAAATACACGGGATTGGTGTAGAAAACACTTGGTTTATTAAACGTCTTCTAAACTAAAAACAATCACGCCTGTACTCCAGCTTACAAATTTAGAATCTCACACTCTTCTCATGTCAATCATAACTTCTGCATTCGTCTTTCAAATTCAAAAATTCATCTTCTTTCTCTCTCTCACTCGTTAGTCATCTCTTACTCCTTACCTTCCATTCTACGTCCGTACTCTACATAATATATGTATTGGCATCTCTCTCTTTCTTGGATAGCCAAAACTGAGCATTTAAACTGTTATCAGGTAGACCGAGTTAGCCGTAGTTTTAGTATCTCAATAGATGGCGTTGACGGCTATAGGCTAGGAACAAAATTTTAAAATAATTTGCTAATATTAAGATATGTTTATACGTTTTAAAGTTCATCTTTTAGAATGTATAATAGTATGTTTTAATTTTTATTTACGTTGACGAAAAACAATTATGCTGTATCACAGAATATATAATAGTACTACATACAAAACGGACACTCACCTCCCCTACTTAGTCTGACTTACCTCACTATCGCGCCGGAATTATGTATCTTATTATGCGGTCGCCTAGCAGGCATGGCACGCGCATGTTTGCGACGTTGACGGAAGAACAAAGTTTTGTGTACGAGAGTTGCCTAAGTACTGTGCAGTGTGCAGTGTACGGGTGTCTTTCTTTCTCGAGAAATGACTCCGATAGGAGCTTTTTTCGTTTCCAAAATGATGAGAGATGGGAAGTAACTTCATACAAAATATGCAACCATAACCTATTCTAACTATTCAGTTAAAGTGAACAACTTTAAAAACGTTAGGTAAAGGTAAAATTCTATAGAATTATGTGTAGTTAGGAAATTATAATTGTAATATTTATGTGATCAGTGAAATCAGGTGTTGCTAAGGTAGATACTATCTTTTTATTTCTCCACGATACCACGTGAATATGACATTACGAAAATGCGTGCTTGTTACGTTGTTTACTAAATTATTACGTTGTTTAGGTATTTGTTTATTTAAGTGAAAATAGCTATGACCGGTGCGGTTTATCGGACTTTGTCAACCCTTATAGCACGCACACACACGCAGCGTCTGTGCAACACGCCGTCTGTCAATGTATGGCCAAAATGAAAAGTTTCTTCCGAGTGTCCGGGCTGTGGCTGTATCCCCAAAGGAACTAAAGCGCCATCTCTAAATGAAACATCTAATGAAACGACCTACAAGTTTGCATCCACCCGACATAGTAAAAACAAATCTTATGTGTACTCACTATAAAGTCCAAAGTTCTTGGCGTACGACTGCGCACACACGAGCTCGAATCCTCTTTTAACGAAGTAGCGAACAGCCCACGCGTCTTTATCAAGATCACCAGACGCGAAGCCCTGGTATGCGCTGTCGAAGAATGGGAATAGCTTGCGCTCCTGATGATAAAAAAAAAGTATTATAGAGACTATGACTATGACTAGACTATGAACAGCGGCCAGCAAATCAGATTATACATTTTTGTTAAAAAATAGCCCTTATTTTCAACAGCATAAGATACCGCAGAGTTTACCTTGAGGTGCTTTCGTCCTTAGTACTTAAAAAATTACATACAATAGTTTTGGCTAAATAAAAGTGATATTCTAGTGACTTAACTGACACCCCCTACCTAAATTAAAGGTGTGCTCATTCCATGAACTCTTGAGTATTAAAGGTTAAAATGGGCCATCAAAAGTAGATAATTGTTACATGTTTGATGTGTAGATCAATAAAAAATAAGGTACGCCATGAGAATTTATTATGTCTCTTAGCCGATTTCGACTACGGTGGCCAGTCACTACGACTAACCGACTGCGCGGGCCATATTTTAGTGCACAAGTGTGTGCGCAAACACAGGTGTTCTCTCTATTACTTTCACTCTCATAGCCCGATGGGATAGCAATCTGACACGACCGGACAGAGATCAGGCGCAGGACCAACGGCTTTACGTGCTTTCCGAGGCACGGGGGTGAAACACCGACAACTTCCAAACTCCGGGCTACCCTGAGAATTTCTGAACAGAAAACCCTAATTACATATTTTGGCCCGACCTGGGGATCGAACCCGGGACTTCTGGCGCAGCCGTCACTTTAAAATGCAACCCTCTACCTCAAAACGTCGCAACATATATCTAACTACTCACCTCCATAACATCAGCGATCTTCTCCCACTGTTCCTGCGACGGGTCCACACCGGTAGGGTTATGCGCGCACGCATGTAGAATCACCACAGAGTTCTCAGGCGCATGCTTGAGATCCTCTATGAGGCCGTCGAAGTCAATCCCGCGGGTCTTCGCGTTCCAGTATCTGTACTGGCGGGGGGTCGTGAAGCCAGCGTTCACGAACACTAGATGGTGGTTCTCTGGAAGTAGTTCGATTTTGAGATAAGAGATGGCAATGCTTGTTTGCTGTGGAGCGCGGTGATGGAATTATAACTGAGATGTCTAACTTAGAAATGAGACTGTGAAAACTTTTGAGTAGTCAAATAAAGACAGTTTGATTAAGGCTGCTGTCACCTACCTTCTAACAAAGTTCAAATGAAAATTTCTCCCCAAAAATGACTAAACTGACTACTTTTTTTGAATGAATTGTGTAGAAATGAACTATCTCCATAAGATGTCGACTCTAAATTTTTGATTCAATCTTTAAAATGTCTGTAATTTGCAATCATAGAAGCCAAATTGACGGTTTTTCTGGCGCACTCTTCTAGATCAGTTGTTGACATCAGCTATCGAAATAACATAAACTTGAAGGGAATTACGTTCGTATACAAGGTGTCGACTCTGTTTTTTTTATTTGGGTATCATTTAAGCTATCACCAATTTAATTAGTTTTGTGTTTCTTAAATAATAGGGTTTGTCCTCAAAATAGTAGATCTGTCACCAAAATGTAGTCACCAAACAATGCAAAATCAGTTCCACAATAAATCACCTAAAATCCTGAGATATAAGGTCTAGTACCAAATAAATGTTTTTGTATGTATTATAATAGGTGTGTCCTAATAAGTATTTAAGCAAACTAATTTAAAAAGATCACCAATAAATCATATTATGTTACTAGAAAATTGCATTAAGTTCAAATAAAAAATGGGAACTATATTTTCTATCACCAAAATTTATATTTGTCATCAAGTTGTATCACCTAATAAATAGATCTATCGCCACGAAATATTTTCGTTCTCAGATAAACAAAAATTGTTCCCAGGTATGAATTATCAAATTAATGTTAATATATATGTAAAATAAGAGATCGATAACCAATAAAATTATATTGCATTACATGAATATAAACTTCGTTCTTATAATAACAGTTTTGTTACTTAAATAATAGCTCTGTGCTCAGAATGGTAGATCTGTCACCAAATAAATCGATTATCGATCCCTGACTGCGATTCCTTTTTATTTGATATTTTGTCACCAATACAGTAGTAACATTTTATGTCGTTCAGATATTAAATTAATAGTATTCGTTACCAATTTAATACATCAATTTATAATTTTAATGAAAAAATGATCAAAGGCGGAGACAAATTAGCGCGCTTTAAAAATTGACCAATCCGGCCTCAACGATGGGTAGTAGGTAACTAGGTTCGTTCTCTCGTCTCGTTTTAATTAAGTGTTTTATCTACTATTCTGCTAGCCATAAGCCAGCTATTTTAAACCAGCGCTGATTGTTCAGTGGTAATTATTTTAAACAATAAATATTGATTATTTTGACTTTAATTGTTTTATTTACTACTCTGCTAAAAATGTTATTTAAATATAAATCATACTACCAGTGGAAATTTAGAACCTTGGGAGTCTAGTTAAGTAGCAGAATCTTTTGGTTGAAACGATGATGACAACCCTAATTTTTTATTTAAACTTAATGCAATTTTCTAGTAACATAATATGATTTATTGGTGATCTCTTTAAATTAGTTTGCTTAAATACTTATTAGGACACACCTATTATAATACATACAAAAACATTTATTTGGTACTAGACCTTATATCTCAGGATTTTAGGTGATTTATTGTGGAACTGATTTTGCATTGTTTGGTGACTACATTTTGGTGACAAATCTACTATTTTGAGGACAAACCCTATTATTTAAGAAACACAAAACTAATTAAATTGGTGATAGCTTAAATGATACCCATAAAAAATTAGGGTTGTCATCATCGTTTCAACCAAAAGATTCTGCTACGTAACTAGACTCCCAAGGTTCTAAATTTCCACTGGAAGTATAAACTATATTTAAATAAAATTTTTAGCAGAGTAGTAAATAAAACAATTAAAGTCAAAATAATCAATATTTATTGTTTAAAATAATTACCACTGAACAATCAGCGCTGGTTTAAAAAAGCTGGCTTATGGCTAGCAGAGTAGTAGATAAAACACTTAATTAAAGTTAAAATAATCGTGTGATCGAACCTAGTTACCTACTACCCATCGTTGAGGCCGGATTGGTCAATTTTTAAAGCGCGCCAATTTGTCTCCGCCCCTTTGATCATTTTTTCATTAAAATTATAAATTGATGTATTAAATTGGTAACGAATACTATTAATTTCATATCTGAATGAAATAAAATGTTACTACTGTATTGGTGACAAAATATCAAATAAAAAGGAGTCGCAGTCAGGGATCGATAATCGATTTATTTGGTGACAGATCTACCATTCTGAGCACAGAGCTATTATTTAAGTAACAAAACTGTTATTATAAGAACGAAGTTTATATTCATGTAATGCAATATAATTTTATTGGTTATCGATCTCTTATTTTACACATATATTAACATTAATTTGATAATTCATACCTGGGAACAATTTTTGTTTATCTGAGAACGAAAATATTTCGTGGCGATAGATCTATTTATTAGGTGATACAACTTGATTACAAATATAAATTTTGGTGATAGAAAATATAGTTCCCTTTTTATTTATCGCTCTGGTTATTCCAAATGAAGACAAAATTGAAACCATGTTTTGGCATAAAATACGCACCTAAAGATAGGCGATTATCTCTGAGATACATTGCACTTATTCTGTGTTATTTGATAAAACAATGTTATAGAGGTTCCTATCTTTGACTTAGCATCTAAATTCTTGATTTTATCTTGTGCAATATATTCAAAATATCTTACTAAAGTAACCTATAAATTTGAGATTTGGAGCTGTCACGGACGTTCATCTTCGATCGAAATTTGACAGACAGCGCCGAGCGCTCGGAGGGGAAAGGTGTGTCGCTCGTTGTCTTCGCTGCCACTCTTTTATTTCGTGTATGATACTAATTCCAAATTTGAAAATATCACGCTTTGCACAATTTTTATACGGCGACCAATTCGCTTTGAGGCTTTATGCAACAGGCATAAAGCCATAGTGCATTTGGATCGTCGATGGTCTCTAATTATAACAAAAAAGTATTCGTTCTTTTGTATCGATTAGTAGTTGTATTTAAATGATTAATCAATGTTATGTAAACTTGCATAGAAAGGAATCCTTATTAATACTATAAACAAGAAAGATTTATATGTATGGCGACTATTTCAAGAGGTTCATGAGTTATAACGAAACTTCATGATCAAACAAAATGTGCAGATACTAGGACCAAAATTATCGACAAAAATAATAATAATAAAAAATTGTCTACAAAATAAAATTGTGGTATATGATGAGCAAACTGTTTCTATCACCAAACAGTTAAATGTCAATTTTAGACAAATACTTAATTAATAAGGCCAAGAATAGGCAATAGTACCAATTCTATTGCATATGTATGGGGTTGCAAATAATAACCTTATTTATATAAAATAAAGTAATATCAGTAACACTACTTTATAGTTCAACAACGGTAGACCGATTTTCATGATATTTACTTTGTTGAATTGGTATTTACCTAATAATATAAATTGCACTTGTAAAAAGACAACTGTGAACCTGTGACAGACGAGGAATTGAACCCCGTGTCTTACGCAATCCAGGCGTATGCCTATACCACTCGGCCACCGTCACATTAACAGGCCTGTTGAATTTTTGCAAGCAATTTTTTTGGTATTTACCTCTTACCCCTTAAGTTATTATAAAACAGGGCTGGGGCGCGCCGAGGCTGGATATGAAGCAAAGTTTTCTGTGGTCGAAGTTTTTTTTCACTAAAAAGTCTAAAACTCTTCAAAGGACTCCAATTTAGGCAAACCATTTCTTTTTGAAGTCAGTGCCATCGCATGAGCTCTCAAGTTCCATCTTAAGCGACATCTATCTGGGCATCGACTCCAAAAAGAAATGGTTTGCCTAAAATGGAGTCCTTTCAAGAGTTTATTTAAGACTTTTTAATGTGTTTTGTTTTTGAAGTCGGTTTTATTGAAATAGTATGGTGGTGAAGTGACCATTAACCCAACAAAATTGAAGACAAATAAGGGTTTTTATTTTAAGTATTTGACTTTGAGTAGTAAACAAGTAAGTTTATAAATTTTCTTACATCATTCGTGCTTTGGATTTTGAATAAGAATAAATGGACGGCAAAAAGTAAAAGGTCAGTTTTTCTTAATATATTATATAGGCGTTATTTAGTTCCACAACCTTTGATACGCACTTGTACGTACATACCATTGGCCATTGGCGTCAATTCCATACTGTGTGGGACTTGTTCATGGCATTAATTCCATACGCTAGTAACAGTGTTTCAATGGTTTAAACCTAAATAAATAGGGCAATATTTTGCTTATTTAACATTACTTTTCTTTCTACCACAATCTACAACCACAACCTAACTATAAACTTGTATAGTAAAACGCTTGTTTAAATAGAAGCGTTTCATGTGATGTGTATGTAGTTGTGGGCTACTCCTTACAATTAGGGATATTTATTATTAGTATTTACTTAGTTAGATTTATTTAGGTATAATAAACATATCTTGTAATATAAAGTTCAGTTAAGTCCTTTATATTACATATATAACATTTATTTACACTATTTACATAAGAATTAACCTACTTATTATAATACACTTACTAACTAATTACAACTACACTTACAAACTAACTTACTCACACGTATTAGCCAATAGGTCAAAATTATAATAAAACATATTATCGCGCACGCGTAGCTATCGCGGCGCGATGTAATGGAGTCGCCGCTTACGGCAGTCCAAGCTGCGCGTCACAGCGGCGGCACAATACTGGAGCCGCTCGGCGAACACTCCCGAGCGCGCGCATTCGTTTAACCAGTCCGAACGTAACTACTACGCGGAGCGCACGCCGCTCGCCCGCCCACTGTACCTATCGGCTCGCGCGTATTTTATCACCGATCTCGTTGTTATCATTTCATCCATACTCCTTCTGCATACAACTAGGGGCACACACCCTCGCCCCTAAACTGGTGACCCCGCTTGCACACGTTTGATGGATGAAGATAGCAGTGACGAACGTTTTTCTGAAGCGATGACAGGTAACGGCAATGATGGCGTGGCGCAAGGACAAGCCTCCACTGGAAGCGATGCGGGTGATGTACATCGTGTTGGAGTAAAGAACATACCATTTTATCCGGATAAGCCAGCACTATGGTTCGCGATGCTAGAAGGTCAGTTCGTTTTAGCCAACATAACTAGCGACACCACAAAATTCTACCACACTATTGCCATGCTTGACCATCAATACGCAATAGAGGTAGAGGATATCATCGAGTCCCCGCCGTCTTCTGATAAGTACGATAAACTGAAGAGCGAGTTGATCAAGCGTCTGTCAGCATCTAAGGAGCGCAAGGTGAAGCAGCTACTGGACCACGAGCAGCTAGGTGATCGTAAGCCTTCTCAATTTTTACGACACCTGCAGCACTTAGCCGGCCCTAACATACCAGAGGACTTCATTCGCACCATCTGGACTAGCAGACTACCCAGTAGCATGCAAACTATAATTGCATCTCAGGCCACTTCATCTTTAGAAGCCACAGCTGACCTCGCGGATCGCATCCACGATATTGTACCGGCATCTCCGTGCGTAGCATCAGCATCAGCGTCTACCTCATCACACCACCGCAGCACAGATGATAGGTTGGATATGATGGCGGAGCAAATTGAGAAACTGACACAGCAAGTTTACGCCCTTACCACACGCCCGAGCAGATCAAGGACGAATTCTAGGGCCAAGGACAACAGACGTCCGCGCAGTCGCAGCAGATCGCAATCTAGCTACCGCAAATACCCAACTTGTTGGTATCACTCCAAGTTCGGCAGCAAGGCTCACTCCTGCATCAAACCCTGTGACTACGCGGCGGAAAATGGACAGGGCGGTCGGTAATGGCGACAGACGATCGCCTCAACAGCCACGGTCGCCTATTTGTTACAGACCTGAACAGTAAGGTGCAATTTCTTGTGGACACTGGCAGTGATGTGTGTGTGTTCCCCCGTTCAGCGTTCAAAGAGCGACGTTCTAAGACAAATTTTGAACTCAGTGCCGCGAACGGAACCGTTATACATACGTACGGCTTCGCAAGCCTCCGTTTGAACCTCGGGTTGCGTCGAGATTTTGTGTGGCGTTTCGTTATAGCCGACGTAAACAAAGCTATAATTGGTGTAGACTTTTTAGCACACTTTAACCTTGTTGTTGATGTAAGAAATAAGCGTTTGGTTGACAATGTTACCTCATTAAATGTTTCAGTCGTGTCAGCCGATAGACATAGTGGCATTTCGTCAGTCAAAATCGTAACCGGTGATTCCATCTACCATAGCATTTTAAAAGAATTTCCCGATCTGATTCGACCTGCTGGCTCACCACGCAACACCAAACACAACACTATACACTACATAAAAACCACACCTGGTCCACCTGTAGCTAGCACACCTCGTCGACTAGCGCCCGATAAATTAAAGATTGCCAAACGGGAGTACGACATCATGCTTCAGGAGGGGACAGCTCGACCTTCTGATAGCCCTTGGTCGTCTCCACTACATTTAGCACCCAAAAAAGACGGTTGGCGTCCCTGCGGCGATTACCGCAGATTAAATGCACGCACCATCCCTGATAGGTATCCGGTCAGGCACATACACGATTTCACTCACAATGTTTCTGGTTGCACTATCTTTTCTACTCTAGACCTCGTAAAAGCCTATAACCAGATACCTATCAACAAGGACGATATCCCTAAAACGGCGATCACAACACCTTTCGGTCTCTTTGAATTTACCTACATGACGTTTGGCTTGCGCAACGCAGGTCAAACCTTCCAACGATTTGTAGATGAGCTAACCCGTGATATGGATTTCGTCTATCCATATTTGGACGATTTTTTGGTGGGTTACAGGGTCAGGAGGACCCTGTAACCCACCAAAAACACCTCCGGCAGCTATTTAAAAAAATGACTGATTACGGTATTTTATTAAATGCGTCAAAATGTGTGTTCGGAGCGCCGGAAGTGAAATTTTTGGGGTACAGCATCTCAGCAGACGGAATCAAGCCGCTAGACGAAAAAGTTCAGGCCGTTCAAGACTTCCCTAAGCCAGTTACCGTAAAACAGCTTAGGAGGTTCCTCGGCATGCTTAATTTTTACAGACGGTTTATTCCCCGAGCAGCTGAAACCCAGGCACCTCTTAACGCTATGCTAACTGGCTCAGTTAAAGGGAACCAACCTATCGAATTGACCGGGGATGCACTAAAAGCTTTCAACGATAGCAAGGACAGTTTATGCAAGGCAGCACTTTTAGCCCACCCCGATTGTCAGGCCAAGTTGGCAGTTACGGCCGACGCTTCCGATGTTGCATTAGGCGCTGTTCTTCAACAGCGAATTGAAGGCGCCTGGCAGCCACTAGCGTTCTACTCATGCAAGTTGAGTCCCGCGCAACGTAAGTACTCTCCGTACGATCGCGAACTCCTTGCAATTTATCAGGCCATTAAATATTTCCGTCATATGCTGGAAGCGAGAGAATTCACGATCTACACGGACCACAAGCCGCTCACCTTTGCCTTTCATACACGAAAGTCAAGTTGCTCGCCTCGTCAGTTCCGCTATTTAGATTTCATCTCGCAATTTTCCACCGACATACAGCATATATCTGGCAAAGACAACGTTGTAGCGGATACACTTTCGCGTATCGAAGAGTTGGAAGCCCCTGTGGATCATGACTCTCTCGCCAAGGCTCAGGACGCCGACAGCGAGCTTCAAAATATTATAAACGGCGGCACTTCACTCCGCTTGGAGAAAATGAATATACCTGGCAGTCGTCATGAGCTCTACTGTGATACGAGTACACCGACTCCCAGGCCATTCGTACCAAAAATGATGCGCCGTCAAATTTTTGATTCCTTACACTCGTTAAGCCACCCCGGACCCAACTCCTCCGCTAAGCTCGTAGCGCAAAGATACGTTTGGCCAAGTATACGAAAAGATTGTAGGGAGTGGGCTCGAGCTTGTCTAAATTGTCAACGCGCAAAGGTGAGTCGACATGTTTCCACACCATTGGGCACATTCGACCTGCCACGCGCCAGATTTAAGCACGTTCACATAGATCTCATAGGTCCATTCTCCGTATCGAACGGTTACCGGTATTGCCTCACGGCAGTCGATCGTTTTTCGCGATGGCCTGAAGCAATACCCATAGTCGATATTACTGCAGAGACTGTGGCAAAAGCATTTATTGAAGTATGGATCGCACGCTTCGGTTGCCCAACGATCATCGTCACTGACCGTGGCAGGCAGTTTGAGTCGGCGTTATTTGACTCTCTGTCAAAACGTATCGGATTCCAGCACCGTAGAACTACAGCGTACCATCCTGCTTGTAACGGCCTCGTCGAACGTTTTCACAGACAGTTAAAGGCCGCCATAGTCTGCCACGCAAAAAGCAACTGGACGGAATCGCTACCGTTAGTTTTGTTAGGCATTCGTAGTACCCTGAAGGAAGATCTTCAAAGCTCACCAGCTGAACTCCTTTATGGTGAGCCCTTACGGCTTCCGGGAGACTTTTTCCAACCCGATCTCAGCGGTACTACCGACATGACTGACTTTATTGCGAGACTTAAATCTTTTGCCCACAAACTTAAGACCTTGTCCAGCCTCTCGTCATAGTTCCGATAAAGTTTTCGTTTTCAAGGATTTAGCCACTTGTACCCATGTATTTTTACGTGACGATACTGTTCGGGGCACTTTACAACCTGCATATACAGGGCCATACAAAGTTTTAGACAGAGGCCATAAAACTTTTAAATTAGATGTTAAAGGTAAAACGGTAACAGTATCTATGGATAGACTGAAACCAGCCTATATACTGTCACCGGAAAACACCGTACAAATAAATGAACCGCTTTTACGAGAAAACGACATAATTATTCCTCCTTCTAACCTGGATTCAAGAGTAACCCACTCGCCAGAACTTAAAACTACTCGTTCCGGCAGAATTGTCCGCTTCCCGGATTATTATCGCCCGTAGTGACGGTCTCTGGGGGGGTAAGATGTGGGCTACTCCTTACAATTAGGGATATTTATTATTAGTATTTACTTAGTTAGATTTATTTAGGTATAATAAACATATCTTGTAATATAAAGTTCAGTTAAGTCCTTTATATTACATATATAACATTTATTTACACTATTTACACTTACAAACTAACTTACTCACACGTATTAGCCAATAGGTCAAAATTATAATAAAACATATTATCGCGCACGCGTAGCTATCGCGGCGCGATGTAATGGAGTCGCCGCTTACGGCAGTCCAAGCTGCGCGTCACAGCGGCGGCACAATACTGGAGCCGCTCGGCGAACACTCCCGAGCGCGCGCATTCGTTTAACCAGTCCGAACGTAACTACTACGCGGAGCGCACGCCGCTCGCCCGCCCACTGTACCTATCGGCTCGCGCGTATTTTATCACCGATCTCGTTGTTATCATTTCATCCATACTCCTTCTGCATACAACTAGGGGCACACACCCTCGCCCCTAAATAGTTAATATGAACCTGTATTCAAATTGTACGTAAATGCCATGAAGTTCCATGGTTCTATTCAAGTCCATATTCATATAATATTTCATTATTGAAAAATGTATATGGATAAAATGATATAATACCGGTGTAAACTAAATAATTAAATAAAAATTATCTTGTTTATCATCTGTTATACATGAAATACTTGAAATCTTGATCGAAATTTTCTTAACTACATTTTCTGATGTTAGCTATAATAACTTGTGACATATTTCATATATCAAAATACAAATCATATCAAAGAACAGCGTTACACTAAAAAGCATTTATGTGTAAATAAATCCTCATAGCATCCAGCTGGTATGACACGTGGTAGATCAAGCCCAGAACCAATGGCATCATCCACCAATAACCCTTAGTCCCCGTTTCTCGTGGAGTTTACATTCGTAAAAAAATACCTACTCTGAGAAGTCAAGATTTGGGTGAAGACATAAAGAGGCAGATAACCGGTACCAACCTGTACCGACTGACTAGTGATGTGCCAAGTCATCAATTTTTAATCTCGAAATATTTAAGAAATTCGTTACAACAATCCAAATAAGGACCGACTGACACTATAAAATTGTTTTAAAACAAGATTCAAATCAAGACTTGAGTCGGAAAAGTCTCTATAAAGCATTTCAATTCCATGAAATAGCCAACACGGCACAACACTGGTTAGTCGTTGCAGGTCAGTGCGTGTTACCCGCCTCTATATGTCTTCACCCTTTGGATGCATTTCGTTTTTTCTATGCTGTAAGTTTTTTACGTTATTATAACTGTACGTTTGTGTTTAAATCTGTGAATTTAGTTATATAATTATCAAAAGGAAAATCGCACCTTTGGGAACAAAGGGTCACTTCTGCAGGATTTCCAACTTTACAGGAGGAGCAAAAAACGTTTTTTTTTAGCGTAGTTCTTAAATAACTTAATACTGTTTTAGAGTATTAACGCGATTCTTACAGATTTACATTGATAAATTCCTAACAGATACATCGTTACTATTAAAAAAAATCATACAAGAGACGATTTTGAGAAATAAGCCTTAAACTGAGGGGAGGGTACCAAAAGTGTCTTTTTGTTACAAATTGCTAATAGTTGTTTTGCAGAAATGTCCTTTATAAAAAAATAATAAAATCTAAAAAGAAAGTTTAAGAGTATGTTGAGAGGTGATTACCTTTATGTTTTAGTAAAGTTGAATATTATTGTAAACCAATAAAATTAAAACCAGCAGAAAAATACGCAAATACGAAAATTTAACATGATGTAACGATAACATGGAGGATTATTCAATAAAACAGGAGATATTATCAAGTTTTGTTTATTCAAAATCAAATAAATGACATCCAAATGAATAAAATAATAAACATTTCGAATAAAATTATATAATAAAGGCTTTCAAGTTATTCTATACGTGATAAAACTTAAGTAATATTGAATTGTTTTCAAAAATATATCATTCATTATCATACCTTATCAGTTTAGTAGGTATCTAAAGTCTTATTTAAGTTGAAGTTGTACTTAATATTTAAAATCTGAACACATTTGGCATAGCCTACACGTTTCAATTAAATCTAAAACTTAAATCAATCATTTTCAGCCTTAATACGAAAGTAAATTCTCTTATACAACAAGTTTGGCGGACAAAAACTTATAAGATATTCATGAATAAATTCTGAAATTGACATAACACTTGAGCTTACTGATTCGCAGGGCTATGCCCGTTACCTTAGTTCTTCTACGTATCTCCTCGTTTCCGATTCGATCTCGTAGAGAAACACCGAGCATAGCCCTCTCCATTGCACGTTGTGTGATTTTGAGCTTCTTTATGAGGCTCATAGTTAGAGACCACGTTTCGGATCCGTATGCCAACACACACTGGTAACACACAATGGTTGAAGACTTTCGTCTTCAGACACTGAGGTAATTGAGACGAGAAGACGCTCTTGCGCAGTTTCCCGAACGCTGACCAGCCTTTTTATTTCTGAAATCTGTCACCTAAAATCAAAATTATATTATAGTAAGTAATTAGTAGGGATATAGTTATTCTTTTCGGTCCGATACGTTAATCGTCAACATTTTAGCCGCGTAGATCTTATATATTTTGATTTGCTCACAATGCATTTTGTCCTCGTCCTTAGTAAGAAAATAATTAATATAAACATAATGCAATTTTACTACTCATGTAACATTTAAACATCAAGTAAATGATTATTTTATTCAAAATGCAATGGCCCTTTTAGGTAAAAATCACAAATAAATCTAGTAAAATTAAGACAAGTATTAACAAACTGACATTTTACTAAAACATCCTTTATGCTCTAATTTTATTAACCATTTACTTTAATAATAAAAATACACTTTATATTAAAAACACCTTTTCTTTTATAAACAATGGAATGAAATATTATTATGTTTAAAACATTACTAGCAAATAAAAATGCTTGTGATATTATCAAAACAAACAGGATTATTTAAATCCAAAAAGTCACTTATATGCAAAAATATCACTACATAATACAAATAAAATGTCATTTATTTACAGAAGTGACGTTTTGGGTTCAATGATACGAAAAGTTTTATGGTTCGATGTCACTTATAAACAGAAGTGTCTTTATGTTTACAGCAAACAAATATCAAAATTGGTAACAAAATATACTTTTTAAATAGAAGTAACGTTATCATTCCAAGGAATATGTAAGCATATAAGTCATAACTTACCGTAGTGCCGCTCTGTCAACAACGCGCAAGATCACACTTCGGCTGTCAAGACAATACTGACCGGAAAAGACGTTATATTTGAAGCAAACGGACCAATTACGCTAAATAACGTAACGTCCGGGGGGGATGCGTCACCCTCAAAGCGATGTTTGTCACGCGATTATCACCGTTTTTACTGTGTATATAAAGTCGATTATCGCGCTTTTTTCTGCATATTTAAGTCGTTTTTATAAAATATTGCAAAAGTGACCCTTTGTTCCCAAAGGTGCGAAATGTTCGCGAACGGAATTGACGCGAGCCCTGATTCCGAACTGTATTCACTGTATTCGTAATAGGTATTTTAAATACAAAAAAACTGGTATAACATTAATTTATCACATCGACTTTTATAAGACCATCATTTTCTGTGTTCATCATACGCATAGCCTAATACCGAGATAAAGTATCAAAATTGTTTAATTACAGTTAACATTTTTTTGTGTCCCGGACATATTAAATCGCATACACACATTGATAAATTCGGTAAAATCTGAGAATCTCCAGACTGTCATATGGCTCTTAAATAAAATCAATAAATAGTTCGTTAAAGCCACTCGGATCATATTGCCGGCGGGTCCATTAACAAAAGAATTGATAAACTCAACCGTTAAGCATGATAACCAGTTAATGGTCAGTATAGAAGGGTTCTACTCAAATATAACAGAACTGCTTAAATAAAAGTTAAACGGAAGTTCGTATTTTGAAGCCCTTTCGTAGAAGAAGAAATGCATTGAGCTAAGTTAATAACCCTTAATTCGACAGATTTTTTAGAAACATTTTGGAAAATTTATAGTGGTCGTTTGATTTAGTTAGTTTTCGTTTTTATGCGTTTAGTTTTCCTTTTTTTGTTTTTTTGTGTGTTTGGGCCCTATAAAAATACCCTGAATTTTTTTTCGTTTTCCAGTTACCCTGACAACCCATGTCTAGTAAGCTCGAGAATTCTTCGTTGCGCTCGAGATTCTAGATTACACCCATACCACACTACTTTACTTCTTCGGTGAATAATCTATTTCATAACGTAATAAACGTGAACGCTTACCCCATGTCGGTGTGGAGTAGTAGAAAGTAGTGTATTTTAGGTGTTTGTTCAAGAACTCGGCGCCGACGCGTAGGCAGCCCGTTCCAGAGAGGGTTTGTACGCCAAAAGTCTGCAAAATATACACAAATACTAAAAATATGAATAAAAATTATGATTATACGATAAAATAACACCATGACTCACAAAATATTATTAAAAACCAAGTATATTATGATATTTCTGTACCCTAAGGTTGTCTTAAAAGTTTAAAAGCGATAGATCGCCTAAATTGTATTTGCAATTAATTTATTATTTCATTTTTGTTCTCTTGTATCTTTTATTTGTGCAATTAGCTAACCAACAAGTTGTAATAGTTTTTGTATTTTTCTTGTTTTGTGTTTTAACCATACCCACAAGGCACCCTCTGAAAATCAGTGTCGTGGCATGCATCTTGCTGCCACGATTAATGCTGAGAGGGTGCTATTTCGACTCATACTCGATGATGTTAAAAGTGTGTGTGTGTGTGTGTGTCTGTTTATTGTATTTGTGTTTACGAGTCAGTGTATTGTATATGTATTTGTGAGTAAAATAAATGTATTTTCTTTCTTTATTATTACATACTCTTTTTTTAGGCATGTCTAACACAGTCAATCAAGGCTATCAATCAAACCAGATTAGATTGATTAATTGCGTCTACGAAGAGACTAATTAGGTACTTAAAACTAGTCATTGAAGAAAAACCAATCGTATGCAACGATATAGGGATGTCGATGGTTTTTCCGTGGTAAAAATACGTATAATCCAGGAAACATGATAATCTGTAATTAAACCTGTAGTGTACTCAGTTATCAGTTACTTTTTTAGGGTTCCGTAGCCGAATGGCAAAAAACGGAACCCTTATAGTTTCGTCAAGTCTGTCTGTCTGTCTGTCCGTCCGTATGTCACAGCCACTTTATTCTGAAACTATAAGCATCACATAGCTGAAACTTGGTAGGTAGGTGTATTTTGTTCACCGCTTTCCGATTCAGATACTAAAAATTAAAAAAAATGATATTTAAGGGGGGGCTCCCATACATGAAACTAAAACAAAAAAAATCTTTTTTACTCAAACCTATGCGTGTGGGGTGTCTATGGATAGGTCTTTTAAAATGATGTTGAGGTTTCTAAAACCATTTTTTCTTAAAGTGTAAGGTTTGAGATATAGACGCTTCCAAAGTGGTAAAATGGGCGTCCCCCCCCCCCCTCTAACTTTTGAACTAAGAAAGTGAAAATTTTGAAAAAAATATAAGATGTAGATCTCAACAAAAACTTGCAACGAAAATTGGTTTGAAGGAGATCGAACCAGTAGTTTTTGAGATATTGCACATTTTTATCAACCGTAAATATAACTTTGTCTTTCATACAAACACTATGAAAAACAAAGTTATTTTTGCTGTCGCAATATATTGTGATGTTTTTGTTAAGTGAAAGTAAGTGGACCCTGAATTCAGTTAAGGGTGGCACGGAACCCTCAGTGCGCGGGTCCGACACGCACTTAACCGGTTTTTTTATATAGCGGCAAAGCACTACACATTACTGAAGCTACATAGCCATTTTAAATGAAGAAGGTAAAATAAATTTTTATTGAAATATTTTTGAAAATGCTCCTCGGAAATCGTCTCGACACCTATGGCAGGGCTAGATATTTTTTTCTATTCAACATCATTATTAGCCCAAAGACGTCCACTGCTGAACATTGGCCTCCCCCAAGGTTTTCCACAGCGACTGGTTGACTGATTTTTCTATTTCATACAAATATGGACCAAATTGCAGCCAGAATGTTTTTACATGATAAGTGTGATAGATCTACTCTTGAAGTTAGTCCCCCCTAGCCGATTTCGACTACGGTGGCCAGTCACAACGACTAACCGACTGCACGGGACATATTATAAATTCAAATTCAAATTCAAAATCTTTATTTCAATTTAGGTCATGAAATGACACTTATGAACGTCTAAATATACAGTGAAAAAAATAAAAATAAATGTGCCCTGAAAGGGCCGAAACATGTCTCCTTATCTTTTGGGCCCTACCAGCGCTTCGAGACAGAACACAGACAATTAGGCAAGTGCTGAGAAGAAACGCCGGAACAAACTCAGTCACCACTAGCTGCCGTAAAATCAAAATCATCAAAGGTAAGTACATCAGTCGGTGCAGGCTGGACGGACCACACATTCGTGTCGTTTAGATAGTCTTGAACCTTATAATAGCCTTTAGACATAAGCGTGTTTTTAACGTGTTTCTTAAATTTATCAACCGGCAATTCGACAAGATTGTGTGGTATATTATTAAAGAATTTTATACAATTTCCCATAAACGAATTACTAGTTTTAACTAATCTGAAGTTAGGAACGACAAGCTTGTGTTTATTTCTTGTGTTATATGGGTGAATGTCGCTTTTCTTCATGAAATTATCTAAATTTTTTCGCACGTACATTATATAATCAAAAATGTATTGAGAAGCCACAGTTAATATGTTGATTTTCTTAAAGACCTCTCTCAGGGAGTCACGAGGACTAAGTTTATAAATAGCACGAATGGCTCTTTTCTGCAAAATAAATATGGTTTCAATGTCTGAAGCAGACCCCCACAAGAGAAGACCGTAAGACATAATACTGTGGAAGTAACTAAAATATACAAGCCTCGCCGTTTCAACATCAGTCAGGTACCTAATTTTTCTAACTGCAAAGGCAGCTGAGCTTAGCCTCCTAGCTAGGGCTTCAATATGAGGTCCCCACTGTAATTTTGAGTCAAGTGTAATGCCCAAAAATACAGTTGAGTCCATTAAGACTAGATTATTACCATTTAGTACAATATTTGGTGTAAGTTGCTTTACATTAGGCAAAGTGAATTTTATACATTTAGTTTTACTAGCATTCAGTAACAAGTTATTGGTGGTGAACCAATTCAATACTTTGGAGAGAGTATTGTTTACTTCGTCAAAATTTTCTTCATGTCTTTTCATTTTAAAAATCAAGGAAGTATAATCAGCAAACAAAACTATCTCACAAAGATTTGTGGAATGAAATGGTAGGTCGTTTACATATATTAGGAAGAGTAAGGGCCCCAATATTGAGCCCTGGGGCACCCCCATTTGAAGGGGGGCACCGGAAGAGTAGGTACCATTTATGTTAACCGATTGTATTCTACCTGATAGGTATGAACTTAACAACCTTTTTGAGTTTTCCGAGACACCATAGTGTTCCAACTTAATGAGCAGTGTTTGATGGTCTACACAATCAAACGCCTTTGATAAATCACAGAATACACCTACAGCATCATGTTTGTCTTCAAAAGCATCAAGAATGTGTCTGATGAGTGCTACCCCAGCATCAGTTGTATTTCTACCTTTAGAGAACCCAAACTGTTTTTCGTGTAGTAAATTATTAAGTTTAAAATGAGAAAGTAATTGATTAAAAATGAGTTTTTCAAAAATTTTACTTATTGTGGGTAATTACAAATACATTATAGTGCACAAGTGTCTGCGCAAACACAGGTGCACTCTCTATTCCTTTCACTCTCATAGCCCGATGAGACAGCAATCTGACACGACCGGAGAGAGATAAGGCGCAGGACCAACGGCTTAACGTGCTTTCCGAGGCACGGGGGTGAAACACCGCCATCTTCCAAACTTCGGACCAACCTGAGAATTTCTGAACAGAAAAATCCAGGTACATACACTCTTGAAGTAAGATGTAAGATTATGTATGTATGAGACTTACGCGTCCAGCGGCTATGGCAGGGCTGTCTTCTCCAAGCAACATCGACACTGAGGCTGCGGAGAACTGTTCCAAGCCTGAAACAATACATAACAAAGCTTAAATAGATTTAAAGGAACACAAAATCATTTAGTTTAATGCCTAATTCGAAAATCAACTATTCTCTAGCACTACTTCAATTTTAGGTACGTTTAATATTCTCATACCTATTTTCGATAACGGAGGCCCATCTCAACAAAGATAGGCCAGGTACGCAGGAGATATATAGTGTCATGACCAACCTCCTGACTCCGAGCAGCTGTTTCCGAGTATTTTCAAGATAGAAAAACTCAGAAACGAATTTAAAGTATGCCCCTACCCAAGCAATCAGATTTGGTTTGACGAGTTTGAGATTGTTTTAAGCTATTTAATATTTAGGCTGTTTCACTCGAAACTGGTAAACAAGTCTAGACCTTCTATTCTTTCTTCATCATTATTATCAGTTAAAGGACGTCCACTGCTGAACATAGGCCCCTCCCAAGCGAGTCGTGAGCGGTCTGCATCTAGTGTGATCCTGCGATCTTTACAAGACATCTGTCCATCTTGTCCGTGGACGTCCTACGCTACGCCTTTGGTTGAAGGGTCTCCAATCTAGAACTTTCTGTCCCAACGGCCATTAGTTCTTCGCGCTTCTATTTATTAGTTATGACGATATAATGAAAGAAGACTTATGAGGACACGTTCAATTGATTGAATCTTGAGGACGCTTACGTAAGATATCAACGCATCGCATCAGTATAACATAAGGCATATATATTACATGAGATAAGTTGATAAGTAAAAGGTTTGATAATATGCTAGCAACTGATGGGCAAATCTTATCTCAATTAGTATAATTATTCAGATTATCTATCACCTAACATTTTTATTTTCACGTTCAATTATGAATTTTACGAGTTACAGTTTGATACAGTCGCTATTTTTTATAACACCGTGTAGTTCTTATTGAACAAAAATTAAATAACAGAACTTAAATTCCTTCCCATGCTAATAATATTTATTTTATAATTTTATCTATAGAATAAAATAGCGCCTTATTTCATTGTCAATATGCCGATAACCAATTGAAACTACGTCAGTCTCCGTGATAACGAATTAAGGCATCTGCCCTATTTTTGAATCACTCGCGTCAATATGGCGAGTGATTTGCTTTGATTAATGTTCGATTTTCTGATAGAAATCTGTTCAAATCCACACGACAGTGAGTCGTGAGATATCTCAATTGTATGACTACTGGCGTCGTATATCAACTGTGATTAAAGTTGTGTTTTGATTGAATTTCAAACGAATATCACACGCCATATACAAGCGAATGATTCAAAAATAGGGCCCCTGTTTGTTAGATGATGTGTTTGAAGAGCCAATGCAATAATTATGTTTTGTACAATCACCGCAAATGATATAATTATTTACGTTGAGATTATATTTGTTAAGGTAACTGTGGGCCTTATTAACCTAATTAATTATGCCGACTTGCGCATGATGATTTAATCCATAATAATTATTCCATACTTATTAGTTAATTGTTAGGCTTTTAGAAACTACAAACTAAGTGCCACAAAATATATTTAGGTAATAATTCAGGACAGTTGTTATTTTTCTTTGAAAACTTGAGATAGATAGATAAATAACTCTTTAGAGCACATCACATAGTTCAATTACAAATTAATTTAGAGGAAATACTTATTTACATTTATATATTTTTTGTGATATTCATATCAGCAAGACTATCACAACACCTACTCGCAGATATCTTAACAAAGATGATGATAGTACTTAGTTCAAGATAGCCAAACTGCCGATATCACTTCTATTGTAATCGACAAATAGACCCGCACTATCAATATACATATTAGTTCAAAGTGAGGCGAAACTATCTTATCAGTTCAAAAGAATAAGCTGTTGTTGGCTTATTACGGCTCGGTTGCACAATTTTACTTGTTATAATGAAATGTATTACACGTTTATCAAGCACCATCTAAACTTTTTTGAAGCATGACTCTACTGATCAACCAAAGTTTTTATTGCGTAAACACTACTTTAAGTATTACCCAAACAAACTGAAGCTATAAATAAACTGATTTTATCGATGAAAGTAATTGTTGAAATTAAGCAAAAACCAATTATTATTTGGTAGTGCTTTATTATGAAAATACTGGTATCATTACAACACGGAAATACCAGCTGGCAACACTCGTCTCGTCACTTTGCCACTTTGGTGATCCCGCCATCTTTACGTTGTCTATCATCTCCTGTTTGCATCGTGTGTGTTCACTGTATTCTAATTAAGCTACCGGCAGATTTCCTGCCATTACTTATTATATTGAGTAGATAAATCCATGTGATAGGATCCAGACATTCTGCCTTCCAAGACACTAAGTATTTAACTTGTCAAGTATGTGTGAACGAGACACAATAGAAATTCCATTATTATGCGACTCCCGGCAGTCGTTTGATACCTGACTGATTACGGAATATACGTTCCGATATATATGTTCCGATATATAGTCACTAAAACTCTGCAGTTTTCTTTTCGCCCAGAATCCTAAAACCTACAGTAATAACACAAATCTGAAAAACTTAACCTTATATAAACATTTTTTTTTAACTGTGTTAAACCTTTGATTAAAGTAAAATAGCGGAAGATAGGTGACGCGCCACTCGAACGTGGACCGCTAAAATCAGGCCCCCGTCGCCTAATTGCCTTCAGTTGCAATCGGGATTGCGTGCGCGGATGACATACGTGTGACATGTGACGTGAGGAGAAAATAATAATTTTTTCGGGTTAACCGTAACCAAAATGCCTTCGTGTGCTTTCATACGTTGCCTAAACCATTCTAAAAGAAAAAACTAATCGCATGGAATCACATTTCACTGGTAAGTACACGAAAACTTTAATTTCTAAATTTATTTGTAAATTCAGTATTTTTTGACGGCCATTTTTCAGGGCGAGATAGAAATATACGATTCATTGATGTGCGACCAGTTAGGTATGATGATGATGATGACACATAACGCAACATGTGCTGCTTGTTGAGATTTGTCTACGCGGTACCGTTAGCATAAAATGTCGATCATAATAAATTTATATAATTTAACTTTTACCTGATATTGATTGTTGCTTCTTTATTTGTAAAATGGTATTCAACTTCAATAATGTAAACAATAAAATAATTATCTACTCAAGTTTGTTACAAAAACCGGTTAAGTGCGTGTCGGACCCGCGCACTGAGGGTTCCGTGCCACCCTTAACTGAATTCAGGGTCCACTTACTGTCACTTAACGAAAACATCACAATATATTGCGACAACAAAAATAACTTTGTTTTTCATAGTGTTTGTATGAAAAACAAAGTTATATTTGCGGTTGATAAAAATGTGCAATATCTCAGAAACTACTGGTTCGATCTCCTTCAAACCAATTTTCGTTGCAAGTTTTTGTTGAGATCTACATCATATATTTTTTTCAAAATTTTCACTTTCTTAGTTCAAAAGTTAGAGGGGGGGGGACGCCCATTTAACCACTTTGGAAGCGTCTATATCTCAAACCTTACACTTTTAGAAAAAATGGTTTTAGGAACCTCAGCATCATTTTAAAAGACCTATCCATAGACACCCCACACGCATAGGTTTGAGTAAAAAAAAATTTTTAGGTTTTAGTTTCATGTATGGGAGCCCCCCCTTAAATATTATTTTTTCTTACTTTTTGTATCTGAATCGGAAAGCGGTGAACAAAATACACCTACCTACCAAGTTTCAGCTATGTGATGCTTATAGTTTCAGAATAAAGTGGCTGTGACATACGGACGGACAGACAGACAGACAGACAGACAGACAGACAGACAGACAGACAGGCAGACAGACAGACAGACAGACAGACAGACAGACTTGACGAAACTATAAGGGTTCCGTTTTTTGCCATTCGGCTACGGAACCCTAAAAATGACTGTATTAACGTAAAGCTTTTTTTAAATTCACTCGCACCTAAACTGTCTGTAGTCTCTTACGGATACATCGTTGCGTGACGTCAGCGCCATCTACTCATCATGTCAACTGCAGCGAGCCAAGTAGTTATTCATTACAAAATAAATTAAACTTGGAAATCATTTATTGGAAGGAAATCAAAATCATGTTTTAATAATAAATAATAAATTTAATAATAAATAATAATAAGTTTTAATTTGTTTATGTAAGATCACTTTACTGTCATACTTTAATTAAATCTACCAGTGGAGTCATGTAAATGGCCTTCGTTTTAATTATGCTTTAATTTAATCTATTTCTAGCTGTAAGTCTTCCAAAAAATGTAAAATAAAATAAATTTAAAAATAAACTTATATTTTGTTTAGTTTTTGGTTACCCTACTCACGCCAAATATCGCTCGACATTTCAAAATAGTAAAGTAATAATAACAATTATTTATTATTATTATTTATTAGTTTTCACAAAAAAACATGGTACACAATTTCACTCCGATTTGTCTGCTGACGCTTCTTGATTCTTATTGCAAGGAGACGTCAACATGACAAGAGACAACTCAAAGCGCGCGTTTGTTTCGCTCGCACTACCGTCGTAAGAAATAGGTTTGTCTCTGTCGTCAGTAGCGTAAAGTTACACAGCTGTGTGGGTCATCTTGTATGTAGTAGTGAGTAGTGCCATTTTTTAGCTGACAATTAGTATGACATGCCGTATCTTCCGCTATTTTACTTTAATCAAAGTGTTAAACACGTATTTACCTCGTTGCGGTTGGCAGGTGTGATTAATTAGCTACTTAAGGCCTTTGCTCCCAAGTGCAAGTTTAGACTCGACTTGTATAATTGTTATTATTAGAGATGGGCCGAGTACTCGGTTAATACTCGGTACTCGGTGTACTCGGCAGGATTTTTGATACTCGTACTCGGCCGAGTAACTCGGTTTCAATGCCGAGTATACTCGGTTTAAGTAAAGCAATATATTTAGGTAGAAATTATATAAACAACTGGGGAAATCTATCACAACCTCAACAATGCCATTTTTCTTCGTAGACTTTACCAGCCACCAAAATAAATCAGCTGTGAATGGTGCTTGCAGGTGCTCATAGAAACACTCTTGTTCAGCGTGCTAGTTCTAAATGCCTTGTAAGGGGCCCTGCCCACCACTCGAACGGACACTTGTCTTTTGCTAGCAAATTCTCTTTGAAATAGCGACCTTATTTAAATTTAGTAAATAAAATGTAAATTCGTCATTGGCTCTAAGTCTTACATGTCTATATTTAATGTTATCATCATTCTGTGGATTTTGTAATACAAAAAAAAGTAATGGGGCTTTTAGGATCATTGCGCTCTAGGTAGCTTGATGAAAGCTTATTCTGCGCGAACCTAGTTTGTACTTGTTTACACACCCGAAACAGGAGTTTGATTGAACCGAGTTACTCGGCCGAGTACTCGGTTGGAAAAAAAATGAACCGAGTAATACTCGGTACTCGGTATTCGGCAAAAGAGCTACTCGGCGCATCTCTAGTTATTATAAAATAGGCCGAGGCTAACAAATTAACTAACCTTGAAACTGACTTATCATTTTAGACCAACGTGGCAATCAATTTAGGTAATAAATACAAGCGCCAGATACATCCATGGTTCAAAAGTAGCAACCGACAAACTTGCTCGCATTGCATCATTTGCATGTATAGCGTGATTTAGAAGCAGCTATCATTATGTGGCTCTAAATATTAGCAATATCGAATACATTCATTGTCAACATCACACGATAACACATTTATTGTACATTTCCTTTAAACAAATTTGTAAATTCACTAATTTTGTGTGCAATAAAGAGTTATCTATCTATCTATCTATGTGGTGCCAGTTAACGTTAATAAGGAAGTGACATAGTAGCGAAAGCGACACAGTATTTTAGCCCAGAGCGTAAACGCGATACTGCCTCTTGTGTTGATGTTTTTTCGCTGGCTTTGAATCTCGGGTCGAGCTGAAATTTGTTTAGGGATGTTTCTGTTTTGAAAATACTCGGAAACAGCTCGGAGCCAGGAAGTTGGTGGTGATAACACTCGTGCTTCAGAAAGCACGTTAAGCCGTTGGTCCTGCGCCTGATCTCTCGGTCTTGTCGGACTGCCGTCTCACTGGATTATTTAGAGTGATGGGTGAAACAGAGAGTACACTTGTGTATTGAGCACACATCTGGGTACAATAATATCTGAGAATATTATCTTCTTTCTACGCGCCAGAGGCCTTACTCTGGACACAAAATCCGATCCAATGGTTATAGCCAGCCCTGTCACTCATACCAAGCCGTGTATGCGTGTGACAGGGATGGGTATATTCATTGGATCGGGTTTTGTGTCCAGAGTAAGGGGGCTGGCCTCTCTCTGTTGAGACGAGCCGCCATTACCGAAATCGGTAGAAGAATATTATCAATAAATAAGTTTGAATACCGATAGACGTCGTCCGAAATTGATATCCTATTAAAGGAATTGATGGCAAAACGACATTTTGTAAAGATTGGCCAGAGAATGCCAAAAAAATTTTTAGGTCTGAGTTTAAACAAAACCATTTCTGAAGAATATTCAATCATTGACAATAATAAAGATAATATATTTTGTTCTTGAAGAAATGAAACTGGGTTAATTCAAGTCTGTATTCATTAATATTATCATGGGTTTGATGAGACAATTGAAAAATGGAGAAAAAAAGACTCATAGTAATATTACACCAGAAAATTAGTTAATAAATGGAATTATACTTCAAAAAATCACGTTTTTGGGACAGTTCTACAAGTGTATTTTTTTATAATATTTAATAATAGTCCCCCTAGCCGATTTCGACTACGGTGGCCAGTCACAACGATATTTGTATAGGTAGTGAAAATTTTAATATCCCAGTTCCCATAACAACCCTTATCTTATCTACATAGAATTAAAATAACTCTTCATATCAAATTGTTATTAGCAGTGGCCTTGTAGTGTTGAGTACAGAAGTGCATTGGCATTAAGAACTCATAAAACTCATTGTGTTTTTTTTTCAGGGTTACAATGGAAAAAGTTAGTATAAATAAATCTATGCCTTCCAAAGGTTCTGTGATATGCAATTCCTATCACAGTAGAATCACAGAGGAAATTTCGAGTTAAGACAAGACACACTACATAATGTGATATAAATTGTTATTGAATAAGGGGGTTTATTCATAATAATAACGGTCTTTTAAACCTATTTTAGCTTTATTACACTGTTTTGTCACTTTCTGTCAGATGATGACAGCGCCAAGAAAGAATGAGAAAAACAGTGTAATAGCTAAAATAGGTTTAAAAGACAGTTTGAGTTATTATGAATAATGGGGTTAGTCTTTTTGCGTTCACTCTTATATAATCTTCTAGATCTGTTACATCTATGTTAATATGAATAGTTACACCCATAACAATCTCTCTGCATGACCTAAAGGTATGACTGGGAGAGAATGCTTTTAGCATTAAGTCCACCATTTGTACACTTTTATTTGTGCAATAAAGTTTTTAAAAAAACAAATAAAAAAAGTTTTTTTACAAAAGATGCAAATTATAAAAATATTTTTGTAATATAGCATTACTTTAAGTAGTTTAGATCAAGCAGACGATTACTAAATAGTCCTTAAAATTAAAATTTAATGTTTAATACAAAATTGTAATGTTTTTTTCTTACCGAGCACTGGCAAGTATTCATGCAGAAGGGTCTCGTCTGCTGCCATCTGCTTCTCCATCTTGCGGACAACGGGCAGCACCCACGGTTTGCCATTCTCATCTCTGTATGCTGTTGAATAGAGTTCACTTTTGATTATAATGTACTTTGTATGTCAGCCTATTGAATGTTTTAAACATGCCTTGATTTCCAAAAGACATAAAACAAGGCATAGGAAACTCTTGTACAGGGGGAAAAGATAATGTCAAAAACAAAAAATATATATTTTTTATTCCTCATGTTCATGTTAGCTACATTTATGAAGAAGATAACAACTATTTTGATATGTTAATGGCTGAGGTGTTCTTTATCAGTAACATTTATCTGAATAATATTAAAAACTACTAAATACTGTTGACATTGTTAATACAATGGTTTGGAATTTATGAACAAAGTTAAACACCTTCATTTACATAAATTTTAATATAAGCACAAGTCAATTACCTAAAAACTCTTGTTTTTAGTGACATTTACGTGATCATTAACATCTTGAAGGATAATATTACATCATGAATGAAAATAATTAAAAAAAATAGGAACAAAGCCCATAATAATGTAAACAGTGGTTGCTTTTAACTGCTTTTAATAGCTCAATGTGTATAAAGTTAAGAATCTAGTTTAAGGAATATATTACTTAGTTCATCATTCACAATCAAAATTTATAAAGAAGCAAACTAATTATTGTTGAAAATACATACTAATATTGCATCATTTTCACACATCACATAAATATTATTCTTATTTCTTCTTTTACTAGAATTTAATTAGTAAAAATTACTGAAAATTAAGATAGAACTCCAATATACACAAAAAATGACCTTCAAACTTGTTGTAATTCTGTAAACAAGTTATATAACAGGAGTGGGGTTAGGATGATTGTATTCAAATAATCTCGAAAAGTAAAGAAAAAATATATATTACAAAGTATCAGAAACTTACCACCAACGCTCAGATTAACTTTATTCTGGTAAGTATCATCAATAAACAGTTTATTTATCTGGAAAACCTCAATCGGCGGGCCTTGTTCAACAACTTGGAAACGGGAACCCATTTTTAATTTATTTGTAACTCGCGTCTGCCCTAACCGAAGAGTGTGTGGTAAATGTTGCTGTATTTAATATCTTTACGTAAAAATGCTAATGATTCGACTGAAAACGCGATTGTTCTTCGAGTATATTTCATTGACCTTTTGGGAGAATCTCAATGTCACAAACGTCAAATTCATTTGTCATATTTGACACGTTTGACAGCAGTTTTTTTTTTTTTTTCGTTCCGTATGGAACAGGCTAAGGTCTTAGGACCATGCTGCCTTGTCATAGGTTTGTTTATTTATTTAGTCAATTTAGGGGAAATTAAGTCTTCAGTATAAAAATCAGTCTTTTAGATAATATATCCGTGAATTCACAAGGTAAAAACCTTAGATTATGTATCCTGTAGATTTGACACATATAATATAATAAACTTATAATATACTTCGTCTAAGGTAAAAACCAGTGGAGTACAACGTCATAATAAGATTGTTCATTTCTTGAGTAAATTAAGGGGAAAATTAAGTCTTCAGTATTTTTTATAAACATGTCATATCCGTGAATTTAGTCATTTCCAAGATAAATTAATCCATTTTTTGTTCTAACGTTTAAGTGAATTCCAGATAAAGTTGCAACAACAATAAAATTCATATCCAGGAAGGAACGAAACGAAGTATTAAACGTCTATGTCAAAAATGTCGACGACAAACAACACAGATTAGTAAGAGTATGTCTAAAGACAAACAACAACAAAAAACAAAGTAATGTAGAAATCGCAAAAAATAGCAAACACACAAAGTTATATACAACAACAAATAAACTAAAGTCTTTACAACATTACAAACTGTACATAAATTTACAAAAACATTAAATTCTACCGACCGTACTGAGAACAAATTTGTAGAGAGGTATGTAAGTCAAACTATTTACAAGAACATTGATATTATTTATTGATATTAATTCCAACCATAACTGTTTGATTGCAACAATCAAATAGTTAGAGTTAGCATTAAATTTATTATTTTTAAGATTTTCCAAAACACTCATACTATCACTGACTATTACCCATTTAAGACAACCACTATTTTTGAGTTTTATATGTTTCAAAGCAGCAAGAATAGCCACAGCCTCAGCTGTGAATATGCTTGTGTTTGAATTTATTTTATAACCAGTACCATTATTTAACAAACTATCAAAAACAGCAAAAGAAACAGCAGACTCAGTTTTGGACCCATCAGTATAGATATATCTACAGTCATCAAATTCAGAGAATTTACTATAAACATCTTCTTTTGAGAACAAATTATGATCAATAATAATGTTGATTGCAGGAAAGTGGTTTTGAAAGACACCAACATAACATGGCAGAACAGAAGACCTATGTATATGCAATGTTTCAAGAAAATTTAACAATTGTATGAAGCCCTGTAATATGTAAAGAGGCTTACGTGTGGGAAGTGGTGGAGCAAGTTTTAAGTTTGAAAATAGGTGATTATTAGTTTTACTGTAAAGTTTTAGTAAAAATCTTTCTTTTAAATATGTGAACCTTATATATAAAGGAGGAAGTTTGCATTCAACTTGCATTGAATTTATGGGAGTGCTTTTAAATGCCCCAGTTATAAGTCTCAAGCTTTTATTTTGTATTTTATCTAAAACATCAACCAGCCTACTGTTATTAGCAAAACAAAGGAAACCATATTCAAAATGACTTCGAATCAAAGATTTGTACAACATTAACAGTATCTTAGGATCAGCTCCCCAAGATGTTCTACATAATGATTTTAAAATATTGAAGGCTTTATTAGCTCTAGAAGCTATTAAATCAATGTATTTTTTCCAAGAAAGGCTTTGAGTGAAAGTTACACCTAGGAACTTGACTTCATGAGAGACAGGAATAGAAACTTGATTGTAGACAATATCAGGGGTTAAATTGCAAAGATTTCCAAATACTAAAAGTTTTGATTTTGATGCATTAATTTCAAGATTTAAGTATGAGAAATAAGAAGATAAACCTTCCAATGACTTATTAACAAGAGTTGTAACATGAGCCAAACTTTTTCCAGATGTGTAAACTACTAAGTCATCAGCAAATTGAAGATTTTTTACATCAGAGCCCAAGACCATATTCAAACGACGAATATAAAGAATAAAAATTAATGAAGACAAGATTCCACCTTGGTTTGTACCTACTGAAGCATATCTTGGACCGTATAGCAAACCATTATATTTAACAAAAATTTCTTGTTCTGTCAAAAAATTTTGAATCCAATGTACTACTTTACTTGGAATACCAATGGAAAATAGTTCATTGCCCAAAACATCAATATTTACACTGTTAAAGGCTCCAGCAACATCAAAGAACACAGACATCAAAAATTCATTTTTATTTAAACTACTTTGAATATCAAGCTGCAGTTGACAAATACTTTCACGAGCAGACATACCTCTACGAAAGCCGTATTGATTACAAGGTAAAAGGTTATTTTTTTCTATATAAAATTCCAGCCTTTGTTTCAATAGCTGTTCAAAAACTTTTCCTACACAAGATGTTAGTGCAATAGGTCGATAAGAGTCTGGACTAGATCGCTGCTTATCTGGTTTCAATATAGGAACTATACAATCAGACTTCCATGAATGTGGTATATCATTTGCTAGCCAAAGATTATTTAAAATTAACAAAAGCGTGTCCAATCCCTTGCTGCTGAGCTTTTTCAACATAATGTAAGGAATACCATCAAGACCAAAGGCACTATCTTTTCTGGAATATAAGGCAGCAACTAACTCTTGCTTGGTAAAGGAGATGGTCATAAAACTATTTACAGAATTAGTAACACTATCGGGAGGAATACTGCTTGTTTTGTTATTTACATAATCAGGCGTGTACTTATGAAGGAAATCTAGAACCCAACTGTCATCACTATTTGTACAGGAATATGTTCTATTGAACTTTCGCATAAAATTCCAGATTCTCGACAAGGGAGTACATCGGTTAAAAGAGTTGCACAATTCTATCCAGCTATTAGATCTAACCGTTTTCAAGGTAAGTTTTTTAACAGCTTGTAAACGTTTAAATTCAATATAAGTTTCAATTGAGGGGTTATTTTTAAAGTTAACATATTATGCCGATTTCGATTTTTGTACAGCATCTGAACATGTTTTGTTCCACCAAGGAAGAGGAGGGCTTTTGCTCTTTTTTTTAGGTGTACTATTAATAGGAGTAGTGCCAGTACTAGTACTACTACTATTATTAGTAATAGGGCAAGACGCAAATAAATTGTGGTTTGGAAGGCACTTATTTATGGCAGTGTGTAAAATTTCAATGAAGGCGGAGTAAGCGTCAAGTGGAGAGTAATTAGAAATTTGGAAGTTGGACAGTTCTAAATCAACAATTTTCTCATACATTTTCCAATCTACACACTTAAAGTTAGGATAAATTGGAGAATGCATGATACCATTGCTATACAACAGATCTCTATTTACATTATTATTTACAAAGACTTTTATAATTACAGGAAGGTGATAGCTGCTGCCAAGAGGATCAGTATATACAGACCAGTTACAAGAAAGAGCTAAAGAAGAGGAAACCAGAGACAAATCTAATGCGTTTGGACGCCATGACAGAGAGCCAACCGTCGTGACATCTCCATTGTTCAATAAGACTAAATTACTATTGTCAATTATATTTAGAATATCCCTGCCCCTAGCATCAACTGTGTGACAACCCCAGTATGTATGGTGTGCGTTGAAATCACCAGCAAAAATCATTGGTTCAGGTATAGAATCAATTAAAGATTGAAATTTAAGTTTATCAAAAGATGGTGTCGAATTTGATGGGCAGTAAAAACTTACAATACTTATTTCTACATTATGTACAGTTATCCTAACACAAATATTTTGTAAAGAATTGTCAGAATATGTATCAATTTTATTGTAATCTATACTATTGTGAATTAAAATAGCTACTCCATTGTGTTTATTGCCTATATCATTTCTTTCGGTTATGTATCCTTTAATATTAAAACTTTTAATAGGGGTAAGCCAAGTTTCTGAAATAATTGCGATATGTATATTATTGTCATATAAAAATTTGGAAAGTAAAATTTTATTACTAGTTATGCTCTGGGCGTTCCATTGCAGTATGTTAAGATCCATTACTGGGAAGAGAAGTGCTGTTTCTGAAAGTTAGATGAAGGGTTTCTTTTATTGTAGAAGAGTTAATGGGGTTGTCTTTTTGACTTATTATTAGTTTGGTGACAGCGTTAGTTAACATGTTCATAAAGAACTCTGATTTTGTTAAGTTTGCTAATTGGGTTTCGATATTTCTCATTGATAAATGAGGGAAAGTATTTTCTTTGAAAAGGTCAGAGTATGTTGTAGCTCTTGATTTAATTTTATTTTCTTCTAGTTTTGCAATTTTTTGTGGGCAAGAATTTGATATGGCAATGTGGTTGCCACCACAGTTGGCGCATTTAGCGTCTTTTTGATTGATGCTACATGTTTTAAAACTATGGGTTCCAGTACAAATGGAGCAAACTTCGGCATTTTTGCAGTACTGTGCGATGTGTCCAAACCTCATGCAGCGCAGACACTGCTTGACCGGCGGCACGTACACGCTTACCTCGTGTCTCCACGAGTCGAGGTATACGTACTGCGGCAACTCCGTGGAGGCGAACGTCACCGCGACAGTCTGCGTAGGCTGGTATGAGACCGCGCCACCTTCACTTCGCACTCGTCGCATGAAACGCCGGACTTGAATTACATTTCGGGAGCTGCCAATGAGAGTCGAAATAATTTTATTCGATAAGTCGATAGGTACTGCGGTAAGAACCCCAGTTACTTCTGTGTCGCTTGCTGGTATGGTGGCTTTAAGACCTAGTTCATCTAAGAGTTTTTTGTTTTGTAGAAAAACATTCGCATTATTTGAAAGGTCGAAAGTTATGCCAATTTTATACTTATTAATTGCTTTTAAATGCAAGATACCAGTCACGCAGTACTTACGTATGGCGTGAGAAATGGCAAGACGATCTTTATCGGAGAATGCTTTTTCATCTGTATGGGAAACAAAAACAATATATTCTGACTTTTTGCTATTTTCAGGGTACTTTCTGGAGTACCCTGGTACCTTATATATTTGGTATTTTGTTGATGAGTCCTCTTCTTCTGATGATGAATCGCCTACAGGAGGCCCATCAGGCGGTTCCTGTTTTTTCCTTTTTTTGCTACCCCCCATCACACCAACACTACTACACACTAATCAAACTATTTACAGGAATTTAAGACTAATTTAAACAAAATGTACAGGCTTTTTACAAGTTTTCAGAAAATTTATCGAAATTGCGCGCCTTTCGTGTTCCAAGGTTCCCGCGCTTTTTCCGTTTGACAGCAGTCAGCAGAAGTTTTTTATTTTTTTGTTTGTTCCTTCCTCTAGGAACAGGCTAAGGTCATAGACCATGCTGCCTCGTCATTAGTAAATTTTTTCCTTGATAAGTAAATTCTTCAGTAAGACACAAATAAAAATTTATCACCATAACTAACACTAACACTAAACTAACCTAAACTTAACCTAACTCATTGAAATATGAGGCTGGTTCACATTTCAATGCTCGAGGAAGTTTGGAGCGGGCGAACGATCCGGGTCAGATACAAGCGCCTTTCTTTATTTCTTACTTTTACTTCATTGTATTCTTCAGAAGCACACATTATCATGATAATTCACCACACCACACAATCACAAGAATGGACCCGAAAAAACCAATAACGAAAATTAAGAAACAAAGAAATTAAATTAAATTTAGAAACAAAGACCATCTTTATCTTGGAGGACTGACTGGACTGACTGACTAACACTAGAATATTGTTAAAAACAAGATTCAAGTCAGGACTTGAGTCGGAAAAATCTCTATGCAGTATTTCAATTCCATGAAATAGCCAACTCGGCACAACACTAGTCGGTACATACATGTCGGTACCGGACACCGGTTACCCGCCTCTATAAGTCTTCAGTCTTTCTTCACCCTAGCAAGCCTTAGATTATGTATCCTGTAGATTTGACACATATTTAAAATTGACAAGTGTTTTGTGGATTACGGAGTGATTGTTTTACTTACTCAACATGGTAAATTGTTGTGTGCTTGGATGTAAAAGCCGTACTGAGCGTAAATATGAAAACATAACATTTCACACGTAAGTAAGCCTCATTTATATTGTTCCTATATGTTTTACCTGCATCGAAGTGCATTAATCTTAAATCCTATAAAATAACATACATAATAGTGGAAAAAAGTAGTGAATTATCAATCGAATTGTAAAATATTTTTGTATTATTACCTGACCAAATATAAAAGGTCGTCTATGGCTCAACTCTGTGGGTTATGGCTATTACGGTAGCCATTTTGATAGTATTTTAAATTTTGCTGGGTTATCGTTGCCTTTAGGGATACCACAATACAAAGGGTAAAAGTTCTCGATTTAAGGGTAATTTACAATCGACTAATTTTAAAAATCGTATATGTATTTTAATTGCTGAACGAACATTTCATGCGTTGTAGTGATCATTATTATTTGAACTAATTATGATTTGTGTTCATTTATATAGATTTCCAAAAGACGAGACGGTACTAAAGGTTTGGATTGCAGCGACTGGACGGCAAAACTGGCAGTCTACCAAGCACACTCGCATGTGTTCTATCCATTTTAAAACCGAATGCTTTCAGAAAAAGCAACGGATAACTTATTTGGCAAATATTTGAATGTACGCAACAAATTTATGTTGCGTATTTATGTTATTATTTAATAAACTTACATCATTTAACGGCCCATAAAAGTTATTTGTTGACTATTTTATTTAAACTTTATTGCTCTGTAAGTTGGTTGTATAATTGGCGGACTTATTCTGTTCTATGACGGTAAAAATCCTATTTCCTTCTTAAACATTTTTTTTGTACACAATTTTTGTTTTATCCCTATGTTAATATTTTTTTGTACAAATAAATAAAGATTTTGACTGTAAAATTAAGTATTTATTGTAATTAAGGTTACTAGTGTATTTATATGGGTGGGGAGTAAATTTTTATGAACATGGCCACCCCAAAATACGTAAGTACTTTATATCTGTCTCATACGGGTGAACGCGGCTGTCAAGTCTATAATATACTTCGTCTAAGTAGCAAGCGAATACGAAATGTCAGTTTTGACAGTTGAAAGTTGGAAACTATACTCGGTGATCATCATTCTCAACTGTCATTCGAGTTAGCGAATAAGCCCGCAGATCGTACTAAATAGTACGTTTTGCGTACTATTTGAGGTCTCTACGTACCAAAAACGTACCTCGTCTGAAACCGTACCTTTTTCGTACTATTTGTAAACTAAAAACTTTCATTGAGTTTTGGTTTATTTCGTTATACTAATGCGAATAATAACAAAAATAATATAAAAAAAAACATGGGATTTGAACGTTGACATTAATTTTTATGTAATTAAATAACAATGAAACAACACTTCAATATCAATATAGACATAAAGTCTTATTTTCTTGTGACTATGATATAATTAATAAATTATGTCAGTAAAAGGTACACAACACTCAAATACCACACAGGTTCTCTTTCCCTAGGAGCAAAAAGTTAAAATGTAAGCACTTTGAATAATCAGTAATTAATTCCCCTTCCTCACATTGTATGCCAGTACACGTAAACCTACACATTGAAGTAGATGGCACGTACCAGGAGCTGGCATGCAAGTGTGCCAGCTACAGGCATGTGGATATAATAATAATTATTTACAAACACAAAATGTTATAATGCTGTTACAAACAAAAACTTTGGCTTCCCTCTCCTAATGTCAAACGATAGCATTATGTAAAAGGTTTAAGTATTACACTTCAGAAACACAAACCGTACCATTAACTGAACTGAAACCAGCAGGGGAGAAGAAACGCCAGTACAGTAGCCTTTCTTCACTGGTATACAAAACCTGAACATGCTTCCTTCCAACGCTTCCTTTGTATCGAGACTGGCCAACTCAAAGCCACACAGTGGCTTCTGCTTGAAGAGTGAAGACATACAAATTGTACTGGTGTTACACCTGACAAATTGAAGAGCTTGTGGAATCAGACAAATTTTCTAAGCGTTCCCAAGAGTATCGTTATGATCGTTCAAAAGCACTCCTACTCAGTACAATAACTTGAGTCAGTCAAATTTTGCGGAGCCTTATATAGGCGGGAACACATTCAACTAAAAAGTAAAACTGTTTGGAATTCATTTACTTATTGGAAAAGATCGATCGTTGCGATGAGGAAAAATTGAAAGTTTTTCAAAGAAAATTCCGATGAAATTTCTGACACTTCTGTCAGTCAAAGACAAGAAAGATGGTTTCACCTATGCCACTCTTTTTTATGGTTCCTTCGACAAGTGTGTTTTCTACGCCTACAAATTTTGCGATATTTGTAATTGAAAACAATAAAATAGGATGGGGCACGAATTCTATAAGGAGAGATTTGGCAGTATGAGCTGTCTACGGCCTGACGCCACGCCGCTTCATTTAAAGTGTAATCAATAATCCCGTAGAAAGATTTGACGTTTACAGTGTTACTACTTTTTGACGAAAAATAAATAGTGATGATGTGACTAAAAGAATGAATTCCATCAATGTCATTCATTCACTCAAAAATTCTTATAACGTCTCAAATTAAATAACATGCTTATTATTTTATTTATTCTATTATGCTATCTTTTCGGCTAGTTTCGCTAAGTCGGTATAAAAATATTAGCATTGTTGGAAGAAAGAGAAGCCGAATGAAAAACAAACGCTTCTAAATTTCCGCGTAGGTAGCTGAAACCGGGTACAATTTCAAACCGATTTCGGTTATTGCCCCTTAAAAAGTTAAGGTTTCTGTTACACTTGTTAGCAATCGTTGAAATAATACCATTGAGTTTAATATGAGTGTTCGATTTAATCGCCTCATTCGGTTATGTGACGAATGGACTGACGACTAAGCTGTATGGGCGAAGCCCATAGCCAAAACTAGAAAAAAAAATGACTGATCTTTGAAAAATAGAGGGAAGATTGTGTGAGAGAAAAAAAATATTGTTGAATCCCATAATGACGAGTTTTTATCACACCTAAATAGTCTCCTTAGCCGATTTCGACTACGGTGGCGAGTCACAACACAACGACTAACCGACTGCGCGGGACATATTATAGTGCACAAGTGAGTGCGCAAGCAAACACAGTTATACTCTTTTTCTTTTCACTCTCTTAGCCCGATGAGACAGCAATCCCACGGGACAGAGTTCTGAACAGAATAAATCCAGGTATATATTTATGGCCCGACCCGGGGATCGAACCCGGGACCTCTGGCACAGCCGTAGCTTTTAAAAGCGACCCTCTAACCGCTGCGCCACCGATGCCGTTACAACTTTATTAACTGGTTAATCCATTAATCCGATATTCACTAAACTTTTCCAGTTTTCATTCATTTTTAAATATTCCTATCTTTGTTTCCGACTCCCTAAACCCGTGCATCTCGTCTCTGATGGAATTCGCATACATAAGTCCTTTTTTAATAATATATTATGTTCGTTCGTACAAACTTTGTTTGAGTGAACTGTATGAACGAAATAAACCAAATGAACGGTACACGTCTCTAGTAAGATAAATGTGGCAACATTATTTTACAAAGTGACATTATCTGTCAAAAGTTTCTACGGGATTATTGATAGTGATTATATTCTCTTTGGATTACACTTTACTGGACCATGTTGCGTCTGACGCGGCGTCGCTCGCGGCATTCAACGCTGCGACTCAAACAATCGCTTGCAAAAATGCCTCTCCTTGAACGCTGTAAACTTCACCTTATGTTTGTGTTTTTGGCGGCACGCTTCGCGCAACGCGACGCGCAAAGCCACGCGTTTTCTTGTTTGAGGCCATAAGCGGCCCGCATCCCGCAACACCACGACACGTGAAACCATGCTTCTCCATGTGGTATGCATTGAAGACAGACAAATGTATTCGTTTAATGAACTTCACAATAGTGTGGAATAGTTTATTAAAACAAAGATCACAGGGATATTTTGTTTATTAAAGGAGCTTTATTGTGCAAACTAATTGAGATACAATAGCGAGAACCGCAGGTGCTCAAAACAAAAAAATACAATATCTTTAACACTTATATTGGGTGTATACGGGGTTCTTAAATCGGCACGCTCTTGGATCAGTATCACGCACCACAGTATATACAGACTTGTATTCCCTATTATCTCCGTCAGACCTAATATAATTGATCACTCCAGCCGTAGCCATAATCATGCCTACGACAGCTAATGCAGATGAGCCCACTATTTCAGGAATGAACCAACAGGCTTTTCTTATCGTCCCAACAAAAGTTTTGGGAAATACTACCGGGTGGCCGATTACTTTAGGTTCAGCAACCATTGTGCTAACTATTTATAATCTTCCACTATCTTACTGAACAAAATTACTCCAAATAGTGTGACAGTCAATGCAATGATTCAAAGCCGAATTCAAAGATGAGATGAATGATTTTTGATAACAAGTCACAATTTGTCAAAATCAACAGCAAAGAGAATATAATCACTACGATCAACAGCGGAAATCAGTTTTTTTATTTTATTTATTATGCTTTATTTAAATGACAGTAATCAAAAATTTGTGCAAATAGGTTGATGAACACAAACTTTGGCAAAATAGATAGTAATCAACAAAAACGTTAAAAAATACCTAAAAGAAATCAAATACGTGCCTGCCATAGGTGGATAGAGTTGGAAAAAACGGCTACGGCTTAAACGTTGTACTTATTTTAATAATCGTGCTTAAAAAAACGCTTTTTTGCTTAAACGCTTTTTGTTTGTCATGCCAAAGAGAATATAATCACTTGTCATGCTTTTTAATCAAAGTTGTCATGTATAAAAATCGTTGAAGAGAAAAGCTTTTTTTTTAACTTGGTTTTACGGCTCTGGGTTCTAGCCCTTTTAAGCCACTCGTTGATTTTTCTTGCTGCGTTGTGTTGCCATTTAAAAAAGAACTCGGTGGAGAGGTTTTTAACCAAACGAAATTGTCATAATATAGTATCAAAATATTGAATGAAATCGAACTTACTTTTTATATTTACCAATTTATTTCTAATTCAATGAACTTTCCTTCTTACTTTTACATGTATAAGATAAGACTGTCTGGAATCAATTACCTATTTTTATGCTTACTTTACATAAATTTATATTGCAGTCATGATGATCCATGCGTACTTAAAAGTTCATCGAAATCATTCGATTCACAACGAAAAAAGCGCTCAACGTAGCTTTCGCAAACAAACAAAACGAGTGACACACGCTTACTCCGCAAAAACAAAAAGCGCACTGCTTAAAATGCTTTTTAAGTTTCGTTACCTACGTTGAAAATTATTAAAAGCATAACCAACCAAATAAAGTTGTTTAAGTTGTTACACATTTTAGTTGCATGCACACTATGCCTATGCATAGAAAGTGCTGCCACAACAATGCACGTAGCACGCCGAACTAAAATTGAACATAACTTTTAGTCAGTTCAGTAGTCGTACGAACTCGATAGATGGCGGGACTTACATCTTGCTTTAAACAAAAAGTAAAAGGCATGTTTCGACTTAAATTTAAAACATGCTTTTCCACTTATTAAAATAAGCATGCTTAATTAAGCGCTTTTCGTTTAAACGTCCACCTCTATAGGTGGACATTAACTCGTTAATCCGTTAATCGATTATTAACGAAGTTAACATTGTGATTAACGGATTAACTTTTAAGTTAACTTTAAAAAAATTAACCTGTAACTTCTGTTAATATGCAGAAGTCCGTTAATCGTTAATCCAATGCCTGCTATATACCACACGGCACCGCGGCGCGACGTGGTTAGTTTAGTGATAAGTGTATATTGTTACGGTGAAGACATAAAGGGGCGGGTAACCGTTACCGACATGTATGTACCGACCAGTGATGTGCCGAGTTGGCTATTTCATGCAATTGAAATTCTTTATATAGATTCTTCCGACTCAAGTCCTGATTTGAATCTTGTTTTAAACAATATTCTATTGTTAGTCGGTCCTTATTTAGATTTTTGTAACAAATTTCTACAATATTACAAGATCAAAAAAACCGGCCAAGTGCGAGTCGGACTCGCGCACTGAGGGTTCCGTGCCAACTTTAACTGAATTAGGGATTCATACTTCCACTTAGCCAAAATACCACAATATTTTGTTGACCGCAAATATAACTTTGTTTTTCATAGTGTTTGTATGAAAGACAAAGTTATATTTGCGGTTGATAAAAATTTACTATATCTCAAAAACTGCTAGTTCGATTTCGTTACAGTTAGAAAGTTTAAAGTTTATGTTGAGATCTACATTACATATTTTTTTCAAAATTTTCACTTCCTTAGTTCAAAAGTTAGATGGGGGGGGGGGACCTACCAAGTTTCAGCGGTGTGATACTAATAGTTTCAGAATAAAGTGGCTGTGACATACGGACGGACAGACAGACAGTCAGACTTGACGAAACTTTAAGGGTTCCGTTTTTTGCCATTCGGCTACGGAACCCTCAAAAGATAACTTGGCACATCACTAGTCCTGTTACCTGCTTCTTTATGTCTTCACCCTCAAACTGCAAAATGAAGAATTGTCAGTATGGCTAGATCCAAGGACGTAAAACTTAAAAAAAAAATACTGTCAGTGTCATAAGTCATTAACCCCTCAGCTGGTTCTTATCCCGATTCGGGATACGTAAAGAAAGTGCGGATCTGGCCCCTGTACCGAATCGGGATTGTCAGCTGCTTTACTATTTTAGCGCGAATTTAGCTGAATTACCAATTGCTATCCTTATCACACCTATATAATCTTAAAAAAGATAGAGTAGGCTAGCCTTAGAGCGTATAATACGACCAAGTTTAGTATAACTCTAACTGTCAAATTAGTAGTTGAAGTTCAGTCTTCACACTAGTCACTTCCTGATGCCGGTTTCTTATTAGACATACAGAACAAAATGTGTATTGGGGTTTGTTTTCTTATAGTTTTAAGTTGTAGATAGTACTTCTAAGATTAAAATAAAATAAAAAGAAAGTATACAAATTGATAGATTTCAAAAATATACCTGATATTATGCAACGTTACCTGATTTTTTACTTTCCTCTACATTTACGCTTGGATCTATGAAATATTTTACAAAATATGAATAAGTTTGTATGCTATTTTATGAGAAATTTAATGTAGAATCCAAATATATATAGAAATCGGTAGATATTCTATCAAATTATCGAGTAATCTGCAAAATAATGCATCAGTTCCTACCTCGCGGCCGCCTCGCGAGGAGGTGGGCCAGACTAGGGGGTACGGCGCGCGCAAGCCGAGCCAGCTGAGGGGTTAATTTGTGGAGAAAGGCGGGAACTTTCGAGGCGGGAGGTTCGATTTAGTTTTGCTCGTGTTAATAATTAATTTTCACAAGTCTAATTAATAGTAAATCTCGACTAAGTGTTCTTGATGAGTGCCGAAAGCGGCGGTAATATGGCGAAGAAAAAGCGGAAGGCTGCTGGTCCTCCAGTAGATGTGTCTGAAGAGGAAGAAGAGAACAAGTTTGCACCATACTACAAACAAGACCATATACGAAGCTATCCAGTGAACTCACCTGGTACAGTCTTTCCAGTTTATATTGAAAGCGTAAATGAAACAGTGAAGTTCGGCAATAAAGACCCCATATACCTTAACAACATATTTAGTCGTTACAACAAGGGTGTAAAAGAAATCAAAAGAGTAAACGCTTTGAGATATGCAGTTATATTTGATAATGCTAAAAATGCCAACTCCCTTTTGACTAACTCCCAATTCTTGTCCTCACATGAGGTGAAAGCATTTATCCCGGCTTCGACGTCCGAATCAACAGGAGTCATTAAATTCATACCAACAGATTTAAGCTGCAAGCATTTATTTGATAAGTTGATCAGCTCCCAAGAAATCTTGTCTGTCCGCAGATTCACAAAGAAGACTCCAGATGGTGTAGTTCCTTTGCAGACTGTGTCAGTAACATTTGCAGGTAATGTTCTCCCAGCATCTGTAAACTATGGTTTATGCATATTACCAGTTGAAGAATACATAAAACCAGTTCTCCAATGTTTTAAATGTATGGGATTTGGTCACACAACCAAATATTGTAAACGAAATGTAGTATGCTCAATTTGCTCACAGTCTCATCATTACAAAGATTGTACCAATCAAGACAAGCCCTCTTGTGTTAATTGCAAAGGGGAACACATTGCTGTTTCAAAGACTTGTCCAATAAAACAACAAAAAATAATGGAAAATAAAGCAAAGATAGTCAATAAACAATCAAATAAATTTACAACTCTAGGATCATTCTTTCCTGACCTGAACAAGTCATATGCTAAAGCAATGAATTCCCCTTTACCAAAGCAAAACCAAAAAAGAAATGTTAAAACTGATAAAGATATCATCAGCGATATAATAAATAATGAAAAAGTTTTAAAAGCCCTTATTGACACACTTATCAAACTCACAGATAAGGATAATAACTTACCAATAAACACATCAACTATTAAAGACATTTTCATTAAAAACTGCTGCAAAGATGGATAGATATTCTCTGAAAGTCTTGCAGCATAACATTCAAAGTTTAAAACCCAAGTTACCACTAATAAGTCATTTACTTCAGACACAAGATGTTGATATTTGTATTTTAAATGAAACTTGGCTTTGTCCAGCTGATAGAGTCAAAATTAAAGGCTATGACGTTTACCGTCAAGATGGTAAAAATGGTTACGGCGGTGTTGCCATACTATGTAAAACCTCCATTAAAAGTAGGCAAATAGTTACCCAAAGTTCCGACAAGGTACAAACATTAGCAGTTAGTGTAAAATTGAAAGATAGTTCTTTAACAATATTAGGAGTATATTGTCCGCCACGAAAAGGTCGATTCCCTATTACGCTACTTAAAAATGTTATCACATCATTAGCATCTCCTATATTAGTTATGGGTGACTTAAACGCCCATCATACAGCTTTTGGATCCCCAGTCACTAAGCCCAGGGGTATTCAAGTTTACGATATGATTGACGAAACAGATTTGTATATATTAAATACTGGTGAAATGACAACTCTTAATCGTCCCAATCAATCACCATCGGCCATAGATATTGCTATTATATCCCCATGCTTAGCGACTTCTGCAGACTGGTATGTTTATACGGATGATACACTCGGTAGCTATCATTTTCCAACATTTGTAAATATAGATGTAAATATAGATTTGTTTGAAGATAGACCTCCTTTTGAAAAGTTCAAATATGATAAAGCAGATTGGCAAGGTTACAAAGAAAAATCTAAAATGTTATTTAATAATGTTATCTTAGAACCGGATTGTTTAGTAGCTTATGATAAATTTTCTGATTTACTTATTGAACTTAGGAATAAATTTGTGCCTTTAGTTAAAAATAGTAAAAGTACGATCAAGTATCATAAACCAGTTCCCTGGTGGAATGACACTTGCGCAAATGCTGTAAGCGAAAGTAAACTTGCCTTACATGTATATAGAAGATACCCCACTTTAGAGAATTATATAATTTATAGAAAAAAAGATGCCGCTAAAAAGTTAATTATAAAGCAACAAAAAAAAGATAGCTGGAAGACTTATTGCTCAAGCTTCGACAGAAACACTCCTATTAGTTCAGTTTGGAAACTTATAAAAAGGTTTAATTGTAAATATAGCACTCCTAAATCTAAGGAAGATTGCTTTGTAAATGACTTTTTAGATAAAATAGCTTCTAATCAACAATGTGATAACATTGAGGATTTAACAGAATATTTTGAGAAAAATGACCTGAATTCATATTTAACGAGTCCTTTTTCGTTCGAAGAATTTAATTTGTCATTAGATAGTAAAAAAGATACCACGCCAGGACTTGATACTATTCCATATATTCTTATAAAAAAACTAGATGAGTCTGCTAAACTCGTTCTTTTGCATATTTTCAATAAGTTGTGGCAAGAAAATGTAATTCCTACATCATGGAAGACAATAGCTGTTGTACCTATTTTGAAGCCTGAAAAAGATCCAGTTTCAGCTGAATCTTATAGACCTATATCTTTATCATCGTGTGTTGGTAAAATATTTGAAAACATGATCAAAAGTAGGCTTGAGACTTATGCAGAATCTAGACTTTTAATTCCTTCTGAACAATTTGGTTTCCGCAAGGGTTGTAGTACAACCGATAGTCTAGTTACATTTGCAGGAGATATTAACGAAGCTTTTTTAAATAATAAATATTTAGTAAGTACTTTTTTGGACGTAACTGGAGCTTTTGATAATATTGATCTATTTACTCTTGTAAAAATTTTAGATTGCTACAATATTCCTGGCAAAATAAGCCAGTGGATTTTTAATTTTTTTTATGCTCGGAAAGTTTATATCAAATTTAATAATTCATTGATTGGTCCAAAACGGGCATATAAGGGCGTAATGCAGGGGGCCACTTTGTCTCCATTGATGTATGCATTATATACTGCATTGTTTCATAAATATGTGTCAATGCCTAATTTGTCCATGCTCCAATATGCGGATGACATTGTTATTTATACGTCTGATAGAAATCTAGCATTGGCAATCAATAACTTGAACGCAGCCTTACATAGACTGTATCTGTATTATAATTGTAAATTAAATTTGGAAATTAATCCACAGAAAAGCTCAGCCATGATCTTTAGTAAGACAATTGATTTTTATCCTGTAAATATAGGTCTTAAGTATTGTTCTGTAAATATTAATTTTGTCGAGGAGAAAAAGTTTCTTGGTGTAATTTTTGATACTAAAATGACATTCAATTCTCATGTTTTAAAAATTGTAAATAGAATGCAAAAGAGTGTAAATATAATGAGATATTTAGCTAGCGTATCCTGGGGAATGGATCCCAAATTACTTAACATGATTTACAAATCTATTGTTCGAAGTCATTATGACTACGGCTTGATTATTTATGGCAAGTTCATCAGTCAGACTCTATTTCGAAAGCTAGAAGTTTTACAGAACAAAGGGTTACGAATTATTACAGGTGCTATGTGTTCTACTCCGATAAATTCTTTAGAAATAGAGGCTGGCGTTCCTCCAATTTTAATTAGACTTAAGTATTTAGCAGAAAAATTTTGTATTAAAGTTTTAGCCAATAAAAATTATATTTGTAGATATCAAAATAATTCAATAGTAAATAGTGAGCAAATTGAAGATTTAAAATGTATATGTAAATGCATAAACCAAAGTGATAAATGGGATCTTAGTACATTGGAAATTCAGATAACGAAACCTTTGATATGTAAGAGAATGGTACTGACAAATGAAGATTTTTTACATTTTGTAAATACAGAAAAGACACAATATCGATATTTATATACCGATGGATCGAAGACTACTGATTCCACTAAAGCAGCGTATTATGACTCAAAGAGAAAGTTCGGAAGATGCTTCACCTTAGACAAGAATACATCGATTTTCACGGCAGAAGCATATGCCATCTATGCGGCGTTACAATATCTCAATAGAATTGAAGACTTTAACAAATTCCTAATAATAACGGATTCATTAAGCGTTTTGAGTTCACTGGAAAACCCTAAGATATCTTACAAGAACAATCTATATATAACTAAGATAAGACAGTATATTCAAGAAAATCCTCATCAACTTATAGAGTTTCTTTGGGTACCAGCACATCAAGGAATATCAGGAAATGAAACTGTAGACAACTTAATGAAAATTCAGACACCATCCTTCCACTCGCAGTATCCAGCTCCACCCGTACCATTCACGGACTACTTTTCACTATTGAAGATTAGAATGTATGAAAACTGGCGACAGGAATGGGAAAGGACCAAACAAGTGAAAGGAAAATGGTATGCAGACATTCAAGAAAATCTTGGACGAATAAACCACTGGACGCGCAATGACGGGAAATTTCGCTTGTTCCCCCTCGGCAACGAATTGGGCATTTTAGCCTAAATTTCATGTGACGTCTTGTCAGTACGGTGACAGAACTCGGTGAGAAACATTGCAGAAAAAAATGGGTAAACGTGCCGTATTTTTGTGTAAAAATTATAGCGGCAAGACAAAAAAAATTTCTTTCCATTCGTAAGTAACTTTGTATCCCAATAAAGCTGTTAATTTTTCTTAAAATAGCGAAATGTGTTTTCCTAGAGAAAAGTTACACTGCTAATTAAAAAAGTTGTGGTCAGTTACTGCAAAATCAACAAGATGACGCATACTTTATTTGGTAGGATTATCGTACGTTCATCATTCGTTTCCTTGTCAATTTAGTTTTAGTTGTGCTTGACAATTGTCGATAATCATATCGATAAACGTACTAATAAATTTATAATATGAAATAAAATAATACATCTGTAAAATGATTAACTTTAAAGTAGATTAAAGTGATCCTAAAAATACAACAGTTTTCTTTAATATTTTAAACTTCATATTTTATTACAATATTTAAATTTTTGGTCATCAGTTGGGATTGGGACCCGACCTTCAGAAGTCCGTTCTGTTCTACTGTTCTTATGATCAGTTATATACCTATAGGAACACTTTAATGAGGGTTCGAATCATAATAGTTTTAATTTTGTTAGTCGATGGTTTAGAATGAAACACTCACAGTATCATATTCTTGAAGTTAGGCGAGTTATATTATTCCGTTACCTTCTATTACCTACTCTCTGCTCAGTGGCTTAAACCCGAACCCAAGACTTAGGTCGTAGGGCTGAGTGGAGTAAGGTTAAGGCAGGTGGAACCAGTTTTTATTTTTTACTATGGCGCTGTGGAAAGTGTTTTCTAAAAAATGTTTTGTTATTCGATAAAAAGTGATTCTATTAATCTATACAGTAAATACATTTTAAGATAACTTTTTATTTCACACCACATAGATAAGTTACAAATTCGTGATGAAAATTTCAATTTATTACACTATGCCATAACTAAGTCATAGTAGAATCAAATAAGTAGGTACGCCAACTTAAGCCCCAAGCGAGCGATAATAGGCTAAGTCTTATAGTATTACAAAAAAATACTTAGTGGTGTACTAAGTTTTTTTTTTATTTTCTTCGAGTTTTATTTTTTATCTTTTAGTCATTCGCATATTGGATCCCTTCGCTGCTTTCTTTCGAAGACCACTGCTTGCATCAGGTTTGTATTCTTCTGACTGCAGAGCGCATCAAGTACGACAAATCTTTGAAGCAGAATCATAAGCCCATTGTATCAAACCCCTATTATTTATACATTCTTATTATCATACCAAAGTGTAAGCTCTATAAGATTTTAAACTTTGTTGCATTTTAGAAAAGAAAGAAAGAAAAAACGTTTATTCAGCACCAATTTTAAACTAAACTTCACAATTTCACGGGATTTTATGCAACTTTCACTTGTTTAAAAGGTAAAAATGGTAAAAATCCCGTGAAATTGTGAAGTTTAGTTTAAAGTGTAAGCTCATCTACTGCTAGATTGTACCATTGGAGGATTTTATTATACCATTGGAGGACTTACGGCCTGTTTCACAATGTCTTAGGAAGTTCTAGTTAGTGTTACTTGCCAGACCGTTTATAAACATATTCTATGTTTCAATTATTCGTTTAATGTTTTGTGATTATTTAAACATACCCATTATTATTGTTTTGATAATAAAAATAAAAACATTTTGCATAAGATTCGTTCATTCATTCGTTCAACACATATCGATAGAATAATATCGACACTTCCACGCACTAAATGTCAATTAGTGACAAGACAAACTCCCCCCGCCCCGCAAAAATTGGTTGATGATGTTTTCATACATTCGCTCTTGCGTTTCATATCCAGTGGTTTATTCATCCAAGAAGAAAATATACCAACCAAGCCATGGTTTTTCAAACTACAATCACCAACAAGAAGATTTATCACAACATTAAACAGGTGATGATTTATTTCAGAACTAAGCTAATCGTGACAACGATCGCATGATCATTTAGCTTTTCTTTGAATTATTATTATTTATTTAACCTTTGAAATAAAATCAACCATAAAATAACATATATACAGAATAACAGAAGAAAAAGAAAATAAATTTATAAAATATAAAAAACATCACCCCCAGCGCTGCTATATGGAATGGTGCCCAAAATGCTGGCAGCGTTACCCCTCTGGATAGCTAAACTAATCCGCTGTCCGAGGTAGCTGCCAGCCTTTTGGTCACCTGTTGATTCAGTCAACCTTTGGCGGAGATCTTTAAAAAGGGAACGTGCACAAGGGCCCCAAGTGCCCAAGGTCTCGACGCCAAAAGGCACAAATATGTAGTTATCAGTGATAGCTGCATATTTGCGCCTTTTCAAACACTCGGCAGAGGCTGCCGCCGCGCCAGCAGCAGTAGAAGTGCTGCTTATATAGGATGGCGCAAGCGTATCTACGCATGTGGCATCCCACACAAGAGCACGACCCTGCTTCCAAGGAATGAGCGTCATGCCGTCAGGTCTCTTGCCGTCGTCACGAAAAATGCCGGGAGGCTCCAGCACCGCTGGCACGTTGGCGGCAACAAGAGCCCTGCGGATGACGTCATTGATGCTGGCATGGCGGGAGACCCTACAAACAAACAGGTTGAGATTAGGACATGGCAAGTTTCCATCACATCTGAAACGAATCAATCTCATACGTTCAGACATTTGTGATTATTGTACTAAAGACAGAGCCACCTTAGATCACTTGATGCTGAATTGCCCAGCCTTTACTTTACAAAGAATGGTATTGATAGATGGCTTAATGAAGATATATAAACATGAAGAAATACCCCGCCTTTTGCCATCTTTACTGAAGAATACTGACACTTATGAAGAATTATATAAATACGTGATTTCTACGTTTCAAAACATGTAACGCACGCGTATGCTTACATACATACATGTGACTGTTTCAAATCTGAAAATACGATTGTTATGATAAATTTGAAGAGACAAACAACAAGTCTGAAATACAAGACAATAATTAAGGGAAAAGTTATAAGAAGATAGCAACACTTAAGATTTGGCAGGAAGGATTCGTCCAGAGCCGTTAAACTTTTATAGAAAAAAAAAAAAAAAAAACATTAATTTGTCAAAAAAATCGACCACACGGAGCTGCCTTGAATTAGGAGTAAAAAATCAATTTTCAGCTATTCAAGAAGATTTTATCCCAATCAATGGCTGCTACAGCATCAAGAAGAACCTTGGGCCAGCTTATAAGGCAGGGATACCATGAGATTCCCGAAATCTTTGCCAGCACTGGTCTAGCCGTGGTTGGTATTGCTATGGCCACATTAGGATGCTATAACTATATCAAAAGTGATGGGGATAATAGAAGATACAAGATGACTTACGTTGTCATGAGGCCTGATGACCCCAGAGTGCAAAAAATCAAAAAGGACGATTGATCTTACAACGTTTCGGCAACAAAGCAGTAGTGTGAATTATGTAATAAAAGTTAGCATTTTGTTACAGTTTTTCATTTCATCTGTACTGTAACTGTTTTGTAAATGCCTAATGTAGTCTATTTTGGTGATAATAATATTACTCATTTTGAATGTGTTATTAGCACAAAATATAGATAGCAGTATATATAGTGTAGGACTAATAAAGTGATATCATACTCTTATTTATTTGGAAATTAAAGATGAAAATCTATTTAAAAATACTTCAACTTTATTGTAAAAACCTAGCGAAACATAATTTGCAAGACTCAATGACAGTTACTTCTTCTTTTTCTCTTTGGAACTTGCTTTAGATTTTTCTTTGCTTGGTTTATCTTTACTAGAACTTGGTTTTTCTTTGCCAGGTTTCTCCTCCTTAGCCTTCTTTATCTATAAAAGACAAAAATACTTGTTATTGCACTTACATTCCAACTTTTAGTATTGCCTTTCATTTATTTATGCCATTATTTTTTTACGTCAATCCAGTTCTTTAATTGCTTGCATAAACAAAAGAATAACAAAAGACTGTTGATAAACACATTGCCAGGTTAAAATTCTTATACAGTGTGTAAACATTGTTAACATTTTTCCAAGGTCTTAGATCTGAGGATAAGTATTCAAAAATAGCCCATTTACAAAATCACATGGAGTACCAAACAAGCAACATATAAACTGACCTTGATAAGTGCATCATTTTCAAGGTCACTCTCCTCTTCCTCATCTGGTTCATCATCCATCTCTTCACCTTCATCGTCTCTAGCACGTCCCTTTTTGATGCTTGCTGGAGCATATGGCAGTGCTGTAGCTGTCTTGTTGTAAGTTCGAGTCATTGCTGATTTCACCTGGGGACAATGAAGGTGTTTGAGAAATGGACACTGATGATGTGAGGTATAAATGGTATGGTATCACATAAAAATGTGTAATAAAAAAACCTCTACATAGAAACAATTGAAGAGTATACAACATAAAGCAAGAAATCATTTGTGACTGTGATCAATAAAATATCTAGCAGTTAAATAAGTACTTTGCTTCATGGTTGTTTTTAAATTGTATTTGGAGATAATATAATGCTTCCCATTGATTAAAACACTTTATGGTCACACTGACTCAGATCCATAGATGCTGTAGCTGCTGATTCATTTGAAACATTCAGGGCAATAAAAATAAATCCATTAGCAGTTTTCGCGCGTAACTTTCAGAACGAAATGTAATCTGCTTGCTACCATTAACTTCGCCACATTCAGTTAGAAACCCATGTCATATACCTTTCGCTTGTGCACTGAACGGCGGCAGGTAAATGCAATAGGCAAGTCGTCATCATCATCTTCAGAATTGTCTTTAGCTGGTCTACCACGATCACCTAGGCGAGTGTTTCGAACACTACCAGTCTCCCTTAAGCGGCGTAGTGTTTGTTGAAAAACTGAACTAGTTGGTATACGGCGGCTAGGATACCGTTGTATATATTCGTTTCTTGCAGCACGCGCATTTCCACGGCAATAACCATAGCAAATTATCATATCGGCATACTCTTCGTTCGTGAAAGAAAGAACCATGGTGAATCCGTAACAAACACTGGATTTAAATAGGGAAGTATAAAACTATTTTTTAATTATGAACAAAAAACATGTTCTTTGCTAATTTTGTTTGTTTGTAATTTTTTACACGAGTGACAATAATTATAGCACAGTGTTAGCGTTATGTGAGCGAAATGTTAAACTGTTTGTTAATCAAAACAAAATGAACTCTTATTAATCTGTGAAACAAAATAAACAAACAAGATGTCACTGAGCAAGTGGTGTGCGACGAACACGAACAATAAAATAGGTTACTAGTTATTCTTTGCGACTTGCGTTGCACTTGATGTCCGCGACGACCGCCACGCTCACGAACTTCACTTCACGACCGCGGTTGTTGTTGTGGTTGGTTTGGTGGTTGCGGCGACAATCTCATTGATGATGAGGATGACGTTCTCTCATCACTTCATTATCGCATATGCTAAACTTATATGGCTGCTTGCTTATATTTCGCCTACCACCCTCACAGACAGAAGTAAAAAGAACATCAACGCTTCCAGGCCCGTTCCTCTTGAAGTTAACATAATGATTGCACCGCAACGAAACGCACGCAAGTGGTACGCACCTCATACTCAATAAGTTGCCGAACTTTATCTATATTGGACCATATATATTCTGTGTTTGGACCTATAATTATGATAATTTTATTATGATATTTTTAGGAAATGTTACAATTATATAAACAATTTGCATGCCATAGTTTTTGGTAAAATGTGAGGACTTATTTTTGTACCTGTACCTACCACCTATTTCATTTCATTTCAATAATTGGCTGATTCCGCACCGCCCGCATCCCTCGCGCGACCCGCTAATCCCGCTATCGCCTCACCCCCGCGCCCCTGTGCTCCGCAGGCGAAGCGAAGTCTCAATGAAGCGGTTTGTTTATATTGTTGCTCCAACAAACAGAAGCATAAAATGCCATGTTGCCATGCGCAGGCAGATGCCTCCTGCTGGCTGAAGCCAAGCCATAGCCACCACAAAAAAAATAAACTGTCATCAGTCAGTCCAATTCACAGATTAGCACAGATTAGTAAGAGTATGTCTAAAGACAGATAGGAAACGCTCCTTTGTGGGCACCTAAGTTAGTGAGATATTTTGACAGCTGGCTCACCAAGAATGACATAATTTTTTTTCACATTATGGCTTCTCTGGCATAGATTATATTATTCTTGCTCACTAATGTAACGTTATCGTTATCCAATAGGTATTTATTAACGGTACTTACTAAACCGTGATATTATTTTTTGCTCAGGAAAAGGCTTTGTCACACTAGATGTGTTCTGCGATCAGGTCAAAGTGATTTCAGCCCACATTATTATGAGAACATTGACCTGACCGCAGAACACATCTAATGTGACAAATCCTGAAAGAAAAACAGTTGAGAAACACTGAATAACTATAATTGATGGTTAAAAAAAATACAATAAAATATAATGCAGATTGAATAGTACAATACGGAATTGCTATGACGTTAAATGTAATACACCAAAAATACGCCTATTTCGCATATTATATAGACATAATATTTAGATATATCATTTTGATAGACATTGCAGCAATTAGATAGACAGACATAATACACGGTCAAACTTATACTACCTCTTTTTAAGTTGCTCAATGCTTTAATTTTAAACAGACAAATGGCAAGAGATAGTTTTTTGTATAGCTTTCAGATAAAATCAGAGATGGTCTTCGTATTTTCCTTGCTCAGACAGAGCCCGTCGCGCCGTTAACACAGTTGAATAGTTGGTCGAAGAACAGCACCACCTCGGACTTGGTTTCCATTGTGCAGCTAACTGATGAATGACACGTCCAGATTGAGTCCTGTTAGAAAAAATATTACTTTAAGGCATATTTATCTTGACTACTGCACTGTTATATACAGGGTTGATGGTAATTAGACCGGATCCTTTTAAGAGGCGATGGGGGAGCTCCATTGCAACAACTTTGACCCCATTATGTACTATTCCAATTTTAATAATTTTGGAGCTACTTGACTTATAGTTTATTTTTTTTCCAATCCTGATTTCTTTTTTTAGAGACTTAATTGCGATAATAGTGTAAAGCAAAAAATATTAAGAAATAAGATTTTAAAAAAAATGTCAAGCGTAAGTACACCATTAATCTACACATATCAAGCATCGACTCCAAAAAAAATGTTTTTCTAAATACAAGACGAATGCGTTATATTATACTCAAATATTATCTTATTCCAACATATCACATACAGTGGTGGTCAGCTAATTAAATACACTGAAAATTTTATGTTCCAATAAATTTGTATTATGAAATGAATACATAGAAAGCAGTAATTGTAGTAAAATAATAGTATGGGTTTTACGTATAATTTGAAGTTACTATTTGCCATAACCTTGATCTATTTTTCGTTTCTTTTGACTTCAAATCTATTATAATCATTATAAGTGTACCAGTGATGTGGACAACTAATTAAAGACAACTACGTTACTGGAAACCAAAATATATATTATAAGAGGTTTAATTTGTTATTTTTTTTATTTCATGATTTTTAGTTATTTACTGCCCAGTAGTTTTTGAGACGGTCTCAAAAACTACTGGGCAGTTTTATGATGAAACTCACACTGTACCCTAAGCGGAAATATACTTGATTTAACTAATAAATTATCATCTCGCTATGACTTCTCATTTTCGAGAAATCTGCATATACACAAAAATATACAAACATACATACACTTTAGAAACTTTGCTCACTTGTTTCGAAGCCTTAACAGATCAACATACTCAAATTTTATTCAATTTGAACTATATCACATACATACAGGTCGAATTCAATACCTCCTTTTTTTTGAAGTCGGTAAAAAGATGAAAGATGTTTTCTTCTACCAATACCATCAAGTTTTACATGAACAGTTTTTCATTAAAATATATCGTTATTAAAACAACAGTTATTTTTGTTTTCCGGAAATTTAAACAAAGGATTCTACAAAGCATAAGCATTTTATTATTTTTTTATTTCTAGCACGGTCAAGGTATGCTATGTGTAGTGGGAAAAAACACAGAAATATTCAATTTAATTATTCATTCAGAAAGACAAAATCACAGCATCTTCAATATTAATTACAAATAGCATGCAGCATGATATTTATTTAAAGTCTATGTATTAAATGAAAATTGAAAAAAAAATGCTCTATGAAAGTAGGAACTGAGTTTTATGAGTCTGAGTTTGATATTAATAAGTTACTTTAAAACTTTATTACGAGAAAGTAAGGTTCAATATGTAGCAAATGACAATTATTGTGGGTTATTACGTACCATGAATACCACAGTCGCAAAATCTTATTTTCATTTTGCTGAAGAACAGGCTTCCACAAAAATCCTACTACTATTATAAAGGCGAAAGTTTGTATGGATGTATGGATGTTTGTTACTCTTTCACGTAAAAACTACTGAATGGATTTGAATGAAACTTTACCACAATATAGCTTATACATCAGAATAACATATAGGCTACAATTTTTGAGGCTTCTAATGTGAGGTCGTAAAAAAACACATTTTTTGCGCTACTAGACGGGACGAACCTGAAGTCCACGCGAACGAAGTCGCGGGCAAAAGCTAGTAATTAGATAATTTCAACTAAGACAAGACAACTTAATACAAAATTTTCTTGTTGTCCAATGGATTCATCTGAAAAAATAATGAGTTCCCAAGTTATTTGTTAATTATAATACAACCATCACAAATACAGGCTGTAAAAAAAACCGGTTAAGTGCGTGTCGGACCCGCGCACTGAGGGTTCCTTGCCACCCTTAACTGAATTCAGGGTCCACTTACTTTCACTTAACGAAAACATCACAATATATTGCGACAGCAAAAATAACTTTGTTTTTCATAGTGCTTGTATGAAAGACAAAGTTATATTTGCGGTTGATAAAAATGTGCAATATCTCAAAAACTACTGGTTCGATCTCCTTCAAACCAATTTTCGTTGCAAGTTTTTGTTGAGATCTACATCATATATTTTTTTCAAAATTTTCACTTTCTTAGTTCAAAAGTTAGATGGGGGGGGACGCCCATTTTACCACTTTGGAAGCGTCTATATCTCAAACCTTACACTTTTAGAAAAAATGATTTTAGAAACCTTAACATCATTTTAAAAGACCTATCTATAGACACCCCACACGCATAGGTTTGAGTAAAAAAAATTTTTTAGGTTTTAGTTTCATGTATGGGAGCCCCCCCTTAAATATTATTTTTTCTTACTTTTTGTATCTGAATCGGAAAGCGGTGAACAAAATCCACCTACCTACTAAGTTTCAGCTATGTGATGCGTATGGTTTCAGAATAAAGTGGCTGTGACATACGGACGGACAGACAGACAGACAGACAGACAGACAGACAGACAGACAGACAGACAGACAGACAGACTTGACGAAACTATAAGGGTTCCGTTTTTTGCCATTCGGCTACGGAACCCTAAAAAAGAACGAGCCGCATTCAAGGAACGAAAAATATAAAAAAGGAGATGTTTGAAAAAATGCCAAGACTATGTACGGTATCTCTAAAAATAGCTGAAAATACATGTAATTAGACATACCATATGTAGTTTTAATTTAATCACAATTTTTAGGTAATTTAAGTAATAAAATAATAAAGATTTAAAAACCTTGGCAACTCCTCCTGTCTATACTTACTCCAAAAATATGTCAAATCGTGCAAAAAAAAAGGTAATCTGTCAATGTCAAATGTCATTTTACCTAATCTGTTAATGTCAAATGCCATTTTGCTTTCCGCTTTCGGCCTGTTTAAGAAACTGATTGGTATTTGTCTGATTTATTAGGCATTCATTAGACGTTTATGTTACATTTACCCAAAAATTTTATGAAATCAGTCTAAAACTGAAAAAGCTTTACATACGCTATTTATAGTGTCATGTATACGGTGTTGGCATTTTCACCATACAAACGAAAACATCTCGTTTAAAAAAAGTTTTTTATTTCATATATTCTAGACTCAACTCTTAACCACCCCCTTAAATTTGGCTCGTACTTTTTATCTACACCCTGTATAAGAAAGAAAAATGTAGATATCAGGTACAAAGTGTCCACGGATCCCTAAAATTCTTAACAGGGTGTAATAAAGTACGAGCCGAATTCAAGGTTACGGTCTCTAATACAGTAAAAATAAAAATAAAACTTGAAAAAAGTTTTTTTTGTTATCATAATCTTATTTAATTTTATTAAATATTTTACTTGTAATCTATTTTCGATTGACAACCACCTCCTTGAATTTGACTCATACTTATTTTACACCCTGTATAAACTGTTACCCTGTATAATATATTTTTGGTAATTTTTAGCATAAAAATAATAATCAAATCAGAACCAGAGCAAACAATTTATTGGACTACTCAACACACTAATGAAATTTAACTGGCAGGAGTAAAAAAAATATGTTTTTCAAAACTGAGGTTATTTTTTAATAATATCTGTAAAAAGTAAAATACAAGCTAGTAATTATTACTCTAAACATACTATTACTTTGGAAAACTACACACCTAGACTTGTTCGCTTTAGTTTAATGTGTTGACACTTGTTTTAATAATAACTATTCTAACAGGTAATAAATAGGTTTGCTTTTTAATACAGAGAATAGTAAACATTAATTTTTGAACAACTTACATAATTGAAGAAATATTTCAACTCCCTGCCCTGAGCAGATTCCTTCAGGTGTAAATAATGAGAAACCACAAATCAATAATATTCTCTTGTTCCGTATTGTATATTCTTTCTTGCAATGAAGTTGGCCAACCTACACAATAAACGTTTACAAGGTGTGAGATGACAGTCGACTAATACAATCTAAAATTACTTGAATTATAACATTTTACCTAGCACTTACTGTGTAAAATAAATAAACATAATGTAAACAAATACTTTTCCGCTAAGTTTCAAAACTTCTGTAGTCGCTACCATTATACTGCTTCCTAAGAGTTTGTGCTCACTTGTCGGGTGTCTGGCTATGATTTTGGTTAAATATTCCAGTGGCAGAGCATTTTGGATGAAGTTTTTACACACATTTTCATCTACTATAGGTTGGGTTAGGTTAGGTGCTCAAAACCGATAAAAACCGGCCCAGACACCCGACTAGCCGGTATGACTAGAAGAATAGACTTAGTAAATAAGGCATCAGAGATAAGAATCAGCCCGAATGTTAAGCGATAAATTAATTAAGTTAGTACTAACCTTGACGTGAATAAACAAATCCACATTGTTGATCCTTGTACGAAATCTACCGATACTGTCTTACACTAATCACTTACGGGAATTATTAAACGCTCTTTTACACAGTCTTTCATTTGTAATAGCATCACGAAACTGCTAAATAATACAATGAATTAATTAAATTAAGTAAACAAAGACAAACTGCCCTTTTGAAATTTTCAATCATTGACAGATAGGGCTGCCAGCACTTCTGATTACATTTACCCCTAACCATAAAATGACTCATAAATAAGTTATCTGACAAATCACCAAAATTTGACGTATAAATATATTTTTTCACCTGAATATTCTTTAAAGACATAAAATACTTGATATCCAATACTTCAGATTTTGATTTAGTATCATTTTTTTTTTAAATTACTAATAATTCTAACAAGATTTCAGTTCGCCTAAAATTCTGATTGGTAAAATGATTATTTTTCATCTTTTTTATTTCAGTAAATCCATAATTATTCGTAAATATTTTCACTACAAAATTCTCCTTTCACCAAGATTTTCCCCCAGGTCTAGGGAGAGTATATCTAAAGTTGGAACCCTCCATAGAGACATTTCTTTTAGTTCTTATATTGATCACTAGACGGCGCTTTGACATATTTTTTTCATATAGTCTGTGCCAAATAGTGGATCCTGATTTTCGCATAGATTATAATGCGTTGTGCCGACTAACTAAACGTCATCTCTATGGCCGTTTTTCCAGGCCGTGCAGATTAGTAAGAGTGTCCAATTTGTTTGTGATTGCTTGCTTGTTGCTTGTATTCTTCGTATCCTTGTCGCACTGTATCTTAAAGTGTTATTTACTGTGTATTTACTGCTTACTGTAGAATAACTAAATCATATAGTGCTAAGTACGTGTCCTGAGAAATTGGGAGTATAACTGGTTTTTATTCAAGGTTAGTAAAACACTGCTCCTAAATGTTTTTTTACCACGACGCCGGACGGAATGGAACGGAAATATATACATAATGGTGCCTTCTGACTATGGAATATAATATATTTATTACGATATAATTATATCCCAAGATATATAATCCACTTTCACACTGTGGGATATATATTTCCTTTATTTTGTATTGGAACGTCGACCGCAGCGGAGGGCGGTAAATGTTTTATGGCATATTTTAACTCAGGATATAAAATATTATATTTCTCAGTGAAAAGGATTTCCTAAACTATTGTACTATATATTCTGTTCTATGGTGAAAAATATAGATTCTTATCTCGGAATGTAATATACAGTGTGTTCCTGGATAATGTGCAAACCAAATAAAAGTTTAAGTAGACCTAAAATGAAACAATGTGCAAACCAACCACCACACTGTATTGTCAAAGTGAACAGTCACCTTAAAGCCTATTTTTATTCGCTTGCTTCTCAAATATTGTTAACAAACTGGATTTGGATTTTCTTTAATCATTACTTTCATCATTCTATATTGTCATCGAAGAATAATAGTCCTGATTTTTTTTTGTTTGAAGCTCAACCATTAAAGTGACTACCATAGAATACAAATATATATATTTGAAAAAAATAAACAATGCATTAAATTGTTTAATGTACATGCATGACTTAGAGTATGTGTAGTGTATAGTTTACATAATTAATCAGTCTGGTATCAAACGACACTGGGGAGTCGCATAACAATGGAATTTATAGTGTGTCTCCTTTACACATACTTGACGAGTTAAATTAAGGCTATGTTTCTTAATAGGTGATTTTTTGTCAGTATTAAAACCTTCCTAAACTGTTTAGGCTAAACAAATGATATATTTGGCGTATTTTTTAAACCTTTTCTAATCACTTTTATTTTTGATTTATAAACCATACCGACAATTAGGATATTTAAGGAACGCTTTAGGCATAAAAATTCATGTCCCTAGATGGTGTAGGTAAATCTTAGCTTATTGTTGAATAATCAAACCTGGTAAGTGTTCAACGGTTAGTTTGGGCTTGTCTCAATGTGCGGCGGCCCGTAAACAAAAGTATGTTGATAAACACAGCCGTGATGGGTTCAAGCGTGTCCAAAGTACGTTACTGCGTAATTGTTACCTCGATGACTATACATAGATGCCTTAATACATCTTGTTTCTGTGAGATTCATTTGTTTGCTAACTACTAAATAGCGAGAATAACTCCGACACTATGTTGGCTCGACGCTGCCTGCTCCCGATATAACGTTAGTTCCATAAACATGAAAACTAAAATTTTCTAATTAAGTTAATTAATTATATAATTATAGTTTAATAATTATAATTTAGTTAATTTATTTGGAAGGTACAATTTCAGGTAAAAAATTAACACGTTTTTTTGCATTTCAAAAACTGAAATTTAAATGATTTTCCTGTGACATTAATATGATTTCGATTTTAAATATGGACATGAATTCTTTACATATAAAATTTAAACTAGTAGTACTACAAATTATTGTTATGTAACAGTCATTGAAATACTATTACTAGCGGTTATTGTTTTTAACTTATACAGCTATTTTAACAAAAAATTTATCTTTCAGTTAAAATCATGGATCCGTCGCGAGATTCCGATGTATTTCCAGACCACTATCTAGGAGAATTGTATAGTGACGAGGAGGAGTGCTCCGACACGGAGGGGTACCACGAAGTGGTCGAGGTAATTTCTTCTTTTACTTTATCATTATCAGTCAAAGGGAGTGCACTGCTGAACATAGGCCTCCCACACAATTTTTTTACAGATACTCGGTTGCGATCCTGCTTTCTGTTGCAAAAGCATTGTTGAGCCTTCTTTTTTATTTCTTTCGCTTATCCAATTACTCACCCAAATCCGTTATACTGTTTTTAGTTCTACTTCTACTATATCAGTTGATTCTTCTCACACTAATAATTGAACAGTTGTTAAACTCCTTTCTTGAAAGCATTGTCATTTAAGTGTTACCGATCTAACAGCATGAATAATTGGAGTTAATGTGGACGATATGATCCAGTCCAGCGATGGTATTAAAAACTGGACAGGATTTTTGACCTGGAATAATGCTAACCCTTACTTACCCTTACCCTTACGCTGCCCCTTATTTTCAATCTAGAACTTTTCTGTTTCAATGGTCATCATCAGTTCTTCACCCTAGTCCTGCCCAATGCCACTTAAGCTTACTGATTCGCAGGGCTATGTCCGTTACCTAAGCTCTTCTACATATCTCCTCATTTCTTAGATCTCTCATTTCTTCTTTATTTAGGTCGTGTACTGATTTTTTTGTATAGTATTTATTTCCTTGTTGAAATAATGGAATGCTTGTTTTTCAAACAGGGTGAAGAAAACATAGGCACGCTCAAGGGCGAACTAGACGAGGGCGAAGTCGATTTAGATGACGGGTCCCCATCTTCTCCTCCGCACTCACCGATTATGTCGCCAAGTCGGAGCGGCAAGCAAGCGGAACCGTATGTTATTTGCACAAATATGTATTTACTTAGGACTTATATCATTATTGCACAATGTAAAATATTATGTTACTACTATATGGGGTGCTATTCTATTACCGAGAAAGGTACTTAATTATTTTTAAATCTTGTTTTTTTAGACATTTTCAAGTTATAAACGATGGCCCAGATGGTTCTGCTTCAAGAGACCGGTCACGTTCGCCACTTTGGCAAGGATACATGACTGCTGAACCGTAAGTGAGCAATGTTTAAAAAGTTTGGTTTGGTTTTTATTGTTGTTGACTGATGTTTACACTCTACTACTTACTATCTAGACAAAAGTTGATTCGTTAGTTTTGTCAAATCAAATTAAAATTGCATCAAGCAAACAAAATAACTAATAATGTTGTTTTAATTTCAGATTTCTAGAACAGGGCATGGTGATCGGTGATTGTAGTGAAGACGAAGACGAAGTGGTGACAGATGAATTTTTGGCTCCGGACGTCCACGAAGTTTATACAAGGCCAGAGTCTGATGCGAGTGGTGTGTATGCAAGGGAGAGGAGTGTAAGACGTCAGAGAAGAAGATCAGGTAGGAATGGGAGTGGACGTGGTCGTGGGCGTCCGACTAGGGGTCGCAGTCGCATTGGTCACCCCTTGTACACCCGTTGGACTGTAGGCGAACCTTTACAGTTTATTTACACCACCGACAGCGACGTCCCTCCTGAACTAGCGGATATGGTGAGGGATGTTATGAGGAGGAGGCTCACTCAGGTAAATAGAGAAAAGGTGGCGAGGAAATTTGGCGAAATGGAAGGGCAAAATGAAGAGAATGATCGTGAGAGCCAAGAAGATGCGGAATTTGAGGATGCCACTGATGAAAAGGTTTATTCGCTACTGGAAGAACAGTACCAACGTTTCGATTGGTTTCCTATGGAAACTTTTAGAGGCGAAGAAGAGGCGTTTCAACCTCAACGAACTGGTTCGGTTGTTTGCGTTGAATCTGCGTATGATGCATTCCGGTCCTACTGGGATGACACCGTCTTGAACCATATCGCTGAACAAACGAACCAGAACGCGACTAGTATTTCATCTGCTGTCTTCCAGTCCAGTTGGTATCCAACAAACGCTCATGAAATCCTATGCCTCTTTGCGTTCTGGATAATGCTCGGCGTGATCAGAATGCCAACTATAAAAAGTTGCTTTTCTGTGGACCCGATCCTCAAAACTGAAATATTCAGACGCATTTTTTCACAAAGGAGGTACGTTTCCTTAACAAGAGCACTTAATTTTGAGAATGACGATCTTGCCGGTGATGCGTGCACTTCGAACAGTGACCCAGCTACCTCTGATCAATTACATAGTTTGAGACCTATATTAGATCATCTTAATTTAAAATTTCAGGAAAATTACACACTGTCTCAAAACATTTGCATCGATGAAAGCTTAACTTTATGGAAAGGTGCGTTGAACATCAAACAATATATTGGGACAAAGGCTGCCAAGTTTGGTATTAAAACGTTCGAGCTCTGTGAAAGCGCCACGGGTTATTTATGGTCTTTCCTCGTATACACCGGAAAACAGAGCTCGCTTGATTCCTTGAACCCATTTATAATGGAAAGTACGTCGGTGGTACTAAAACTTATCAATCCCTTACTCAATAAAGGTTATAGATTATTCATGGGTAGCTGGTACAATTCACCAGTCTTGGCGCGTTATCTGAAGCTCAACAAAACAGATTGCGTAGGTACCTTACGGCCGACGCGAAAAGATGTGCCAGTTTTGGTGACGCAAGCTCCTCTCAAGCAAGGACAGTTCACGGCGAGACACTCCGGGGACGTATGTGTGTTGGCTTGGCAAGATAATCAAAGGGTCACGATGCTTTCAACCTGCCACGGAGCGCACACCGCTCTCGCTCATGTCTCGTCCAAGCCACACGCGGCATATCGCCAGCAGTACAAACCGCAAATGGTCCTCGACTACAACAAGTATATGGGAGGCGTCGACCTGAAGGACCACATGCTGGAACCGTACGAGATTGAGAGGAAACGTGGTGCGAAATGGTCCATGAAATTGTTTAAAAGACTGTTGAACTGTTCTATTCTCAACGCTCGCATACTTTTAGAATCTTCTTCCAATACGTCTCAAAATCACCTTACTTTTAGATTACAATTGGTAGATGGCATTATTTCCAACCATTTATCGCAGTGCCCTTGTAGCCGCCGTGCGCCTAGTAATTATAATCGTCCGAGCCACATTATCACCCACGCACATTGGCCTGTGTACATGGAGCAGACCGCATATGATTCTATCAAAAACCGGCATAACCGCAAGAGGTGTGTCGAGTGTCTCAAAAGTGGGAAAAAAACACAAAGAACTGCCTTCATGTGCGAGACCTGTCAAGTGCCATTGTGTGCGGTCAATTGTTTTAAATCATTCCACTCTGCGTAGTAATTTCTATACTTTTTGTTTCTCTTTACATTTGTGCATGTGCTTTTTGTTGTAAGATTAAGTATTTTTGTGGTACATGTAAGTACATAGTGAATGTTAATGAATGAGTGTGTGTATGCCACTTCATTAACCAAATCTATACTAGTTATAATGAAAATGAATACCACTTAATATTGTACTGTACATCTTTCTGTATTTTTTTTCTGTATGGTGAGCAATGAGTATTAATTTATGTCGTGAAATACTTTGCTACATCAATATAATTTTTAAATACAGTGTGATTCTTTACAAAGTGCACATATTAAAATATGGCATTCTATGCTTAACTTTATCGACAAAAAACATATTTTCATGGATTAAAATAAAAATACAACTTTATTTATACTTTTTTTTTGTTTCTGTTCTGCGTGGAGTTTATTTGCACTTTGTAAAGAATCACGCTGTATATTGCGAATATTACACCCGTGTTTTCATTTTATCAGCATTTTTTTTAAATGAACTAAATCATAAAAGTGGTCGTGGTACAAATTCCATTCGCGGCAAAAGATAAATTATTTTACATCTTACCTTAGAATCGATCAGGACCATAGGGTTCCGTTGCCCCGGCCACAGGGACAGTTCCGCGAGCGAGTCCAGGTCGTCCCTGAGTAGATGGTAGGATTCTAGCACCTCCATCGCTGTGGCAATGCCGTCCGAACGATCTTTGATTAGGGGGCTCACTATCGCGTCTCGTAGGTGGCTGCTGTAGTCGAGGAATATGGACGATTTGGAGCCTGACGTGCTGTTGAAAAAAATATTGGTACTTTATTTCAGTTTTTTTACGTTTTGTATGTAATCATGTAAGTTTGTTAATAATTGTATGATGTTCGTTCGACATTTTATTGTCATAGGAGCCATTTTTTCGAAAGCTGTGAGAGATAGCTGACCAAAGAAGCTTAAGATCGCCTATTAATGTTATTTTTCGGGGGTGAAGGGTCGGCTCAATTATACATTCCTACTCTTAATTAATTTTTACGATTTATTGATAATGTTGTTGTATCTTAATAAAAAAAATTGTCGGAAGGGATTAAATTAAAAATCAAATTACGGATAAAATAGTAAAATGACCAGCTATACAGGCTGTATCAAACGGCTTAACTCGTCAAGTATGTGTGAACGAGACACAATAGAAATTCCATTATTATGCGACTCCCGGCAGTCGTTTAATACCTGACTGATTACCAAAACCGAAAACTACGTATTCCCCCATTTATACGATCATTTCACCACAACACACCTGGGAAATGAAGCGTTACTGACATATTGACGGTTAAAGTGAAAAAAAAAACGAAGATTTCTACATGTTTTAAGTCCGAGGGTTAAGTATAGGTTAAGCCTTTTGTTACACCTGTATTATATTTAAGTACTTTGCTTTACAAAGTTATGATTACCATAGATCAATAAATGCCTTTAAACTCACGGTCACGTTTTATGTATTATGTTATAAAATATACATCTTTGGGTTCCGAAAGTGTAACTAGATTTAAGTACGCTCGTTATGTATAATTGTAATCCATGTAATTGTAATTTCTCATTGAGTGAATTATCTGTAATTCTTTTGAGAAATAAAGTTCTTAAACCGTAATAGTAAAGTATTTTGTTATTACGCCTAAAGTCCATTCATCTTTGCTAGTCCAACATTGTAAACAATCTTAACATTACTTTTTAGCGAAAATATTATTTATTTTTAGCTATTACTAGTCAGGCATGATCCATCCTAGGCCACATCATCGCTTACCATCAGGTGAGATTGGGGCCAAATGTCTGCCTAGACACTATAAAAAAAAACTTTTGAAAAACAAGACAAAAACAAGAACGCAAAACTTACAACATATATACCTAATTCATCGTTCAACACTGATATTATTCAAATAAAATAGTAAAATTATTTTATTTGCTGATATTATTTTAAAAGTTACAAAAATGTTTACATTGTTGGACTATCAAAGATGAATGGAGTTTACATGCGTTCACTGTCCCCTGAAGTGTTGAGTACTATTATAATTGATACTGTACCTTAAAATAAATAAATGTACCTGAGTCTGGTATGTGCGTGTATTTCTTGACAGAGGCGTTGCATCTTGTTAGCGCGCGAGTTCTTTCCAAGCCAGCCGGGGAATTGAATCTGACCCGCCACGTGCCCGGATAAGTGATGACCGGGTATCACTGAGCTGTACATCGCCTGCAAAATAAAAATACATTAGAAAATTTTAATTTTAAAGAGTAACGCATTAGTTGATTGATTGATTGATTAAAATGAAAGGAGTGTGAGGGTCTGAAGATGGATGCGAAATAAACCGAATCTAGAATCTAAATAAACCGAAGTTTTAAATTTAAACCTGTGTTTTTACTAACCAAACCCCGAGTCCCACATTAAAAAAAGAAAAATACCATAAAATTAATATTCCTCTCGGAATAGAAGAACAAGTAAGAGCTGACAAACGAAACCTATTTTAGACGACAGTAACTAACTTAAGTAAGTAACATTTGTAACATAAAATGAGATAACCTTTCGTTCAGGTGATTTATACCAACCTTCTTAAGTTTAACACATTAGTTTACTGTATGATAAACAGTCGACACAAAATATCGGGCATGCAGCCCTAGTGTAAAACGAAAAATGATTTCTTGAGACAATTATTCGTAGATATGCATTACCTGTGTTATTATGTCTTTAATTTTTACGTAAATTAACGTTTATAGAATAGAATAATCAAACTGCGTACTTTAAATTTGAAGCGCATTGGTAAATATAAATCGTATATTATGAGGCTTCGATTTGGACTAATCTACCTGTTAAATGAATATTTGTTGGGGTTATTTCGCTGTAATGAACAACAATTAATCACCGATCAAGTCACTATGTTTCAGGATAACTATTTCTAAAAAATGTACACATATTTACTTGAATTTATAAAAAATCACATGAAATAAATTTTCAGCGAGCTTCCATGGGCCTCTAAACTGACTGACAGCCGCCAGAAACGGTTCTGCTACATCGCATCTCTTTTTATCACACAGTTTGCTGCTAGTGGCATCTCGCTCTTGTCGTTCTATTCCAAAGGGATAGTAATTTTATGAAAAATACCGACTCCTGACACAAGTCACTGCGACTTTTAGTATCGATGCAGCCGCGCATTTCGGAAACGCGCGACAGTATCGCGACTCGCGCAATGAACAGATTTAATTTGGCATCGATGTAGTCGCGCGTTGGTGTAGATGCAGTCGCCGAAATACAGTACAGTATTTGTCAATGTCCATCTTCTGCATCGCGACTGCATCGATACTAACGCGCGTAAGCATTGCGACTGTATCGATGCTAAAAGTAGCGCAAGTGTGTAAAGGTTGACATTTTGCGACTGCATCGCTGCGGTCGCAGTGTGTAAAGGGTGTGAGAGTTATAATAGCGTTACCTGCATAGGCAGAAGTCCCCACGCTTGACTGCGGCGTATTCTCGCGTCCACCAGGTCACCGATACTAATACTGTCTGCGGCTTTGCTCATGCGGGTCAATATCTCATTTCTGCAAGAAAAACATTACATAAAGAAAAGTTAGTAAGTGGCGGAGCCTCAACAGAGATAGGCCAGGTAGGTACGCAGGAGACATTCCCGGTCCCGGGTTGGTCGGACCGAAATTTGTTTCTGGGATTTACTGTTTTGAAAACTGGGAAACAGCTCGGAGTCAGGAAGTTTGTAGTGTTGACGCCCCCGTGCCTCGGTGCGCACGTATAGCCGTCGGTCCTGCGCATCATCTCTCATCGGACATGTCGGAGCCGTCGCACCGAATTAATGAGAGTGAAGGTACAGAGAGTGCACTTGTGTATTGCGCACACATCTGGCCACTATAATACGCAATGCGCTCTTAGAATGCTCACAATACAATGACTCACTTTTAGAGAAGGGTTATCGTTGAGCGTTAGGTTTGTCGTCATTAATGTTGTTTTCGCCGCGACTACATAGATCATCGTCAAGTCGAACGGCAAAATGAGTGGTTCGGGTGTTGCGGTCCTCTAGTGGAACGCACTCCTTGCGGATCGCTTCCTAGGAACCTTGGGCACCTTAATCGTATATTGTCTATTAAACTAAACTTACTTAGGACAATGCGGCGCGACCTGCAAATAGTTCTCATAGACAAACAACGGCGCGAGGCTGTAGTCGTAGAAAAAGAGATCGCTCTTGTCGTTGATGCTCATCGTCTTGTGGTCTTCAGCCGAAAAGACTTTGCGGATCGCTTCCCACGGGCCCTGGAAAATAAAATAGGAATTAGCATTAAAATAGGCTTGGAATATTGAGAAATTTCAGTTGACTCGTTTACATAAAACACAAGTTTATACCAAGATACAACATACTCATCGTGGCGTCCATTTTTTTATAAATAGTGCTGATTAACAAAAATCTATAAAAAAATGGAATTGTGGAGAAAATAAAACTAGATGTACTTATGATTTCGTTTATTGATAAAACACGCACGTCGACGTAGGTAGCGATTTTTCAACTATCATTAGCGCGTCGTCTGTCGCCTATCATTTCACTAATAAATACCTACATATTCAAGTTAAGCCGCCTGGAAGATTTTGTGTAATGTAGTGGAGGTATCTTCACACTTAATAACTTATCATACATCCTCACACAAGTGGCGCCTTTCCCAAGTTTGTCAGGATTTTTATCAGGTTCCGTAGTCCACATAGAAAGCAAGTGTAATGTCTGTCGTACGTACATGTATGTTGGTTGGCAGCCACTATCAGTTGTCTTCGCATCTGATAGTACGTAGGTAGACTTACCAGTTTAACATCCTTCCTAACACAAGAGGCGTCTTTCCTAAGTTTATCAGGATCCGTGTCGGGTTCCGCAGCCCACATCGACAGCAAGTGCAGCGTCTGTCGTACATCCTGGTTGGCGGCCACAATTAGTTGGGAGAGCGCGTCGGGAGGTATCTTCAGACCTTCTTTAAAGCATATCGACATCATTGCTGACTGGAAAATAGAAAATATGGAATTACGATTTTCAAATCTTTCAGACAGGTTGTTCATTAGGCCAAATCAATAGCATTTATGGCTTTACTACTTCTATCTCATCGGGTGAAAGACAGGGCTTAGTTGTTTGTAAACCAACATAGAATCCAAGTCCACTTAGCCCAAATGTAAAGTCATACCTAGTAAAAAATGCCAAATAGTGTTAATTTTTGGTTGTTCGATAAATTATAAATAAATTGATTATTTTGTTAATCATATCGAAAGTGGTAAATACATTGCTAAAAAACTTTTTAACCAGTGGGAAGTAGCATTTCCAAAAGTTTATAAAAGTAAGTTTTCTGATAGGCAACAGAGTCGACGACATGGACGATATTTGAAGAAAAAAAAAACAATGGTTTTCATATCAGCAGTTATAGATAAACCGCTTCATCGAGACGGGGCACAGGGGTGCGGGGAGAGGCGAGAGCGGGCGGCGCGGTTACACTATTCTCGCCTCCCCCCGCGCCCCGCCGCCCCGCAGGCGAGGTCTACCTATACCAGCATGCACCAACTGATGTACTTACCTTTGATGATTTTGATTTTACGGCAGCTAGTGGTGACTGAGTTTGTTCCGGCGTTTCTTCTCAGCACTTGCCTAATTGTCTGTGTTCTATCTCGAAGCGCTGGTAGGGCCCAAAAGATAAGGAGACATGTTTCGCACATTTATTTTAATTTTTATATTTGACGTTCATAAGTGTCATTTCATGACCTAAATTAAAATAAAGATTTTGAATTTTGAACTATGTACCATCAACATTTTATGTAAACCTACCTTTATCTGATCGACTCTCGGTCTGGTGAATCTAAGGTCGTAGCAGTAGTTGACTAGCGACCGCATCTTCTGGCTGTTTCTGTCGTTGCACATGCAAACTATTGGCACTGATGTTGATTTTATTAGGTTGATAAGCTCTTGAAGGCCTCCTGTTGAAAAAGAAGATAACATTTTCTAGAGGCAAGGTTTGGATTTAAGAAATAATATGTACGGCCGAGGTCTTTCGTGCCTTACCACTTTTAAACGAAAATCGCATGCACACACGACACATAAACGGGCGTCACTTAAAAAAAAACGACGCGTTGTGCAAGAGATTGTATGTATGAACCATTTCATTTAGAATTCGTAAACCCTAATTAATCGTTATTGACCAGCCAATATTAATGATGTCTATAAGAAGACCGCGATAGTGAGACCTCGCCAGCGGGGCGGCGGGGCGCGCGGGGAGACGAGAGCGCGGCTAGTGAGCGCCCGCGACCCTCCCCCCACGCCCCGCCGCCCCGCAGGTGAAGTCTCAATGAAGCGGTTTACCTATAACATACATACCTCTGTCCTCATTCCCTGCCATACCATCGACTTCGTCCATCACTAAAACATGCTTTTTAGTGACTGCCTGCTTGCCTGTATCACCTGCAAAAGTAAAAAAGAAAAATGCAGCAAATCATGGCTACTCTTAGTTAGTTTGGCTGTGGTTTTTTCCGCACTTGGACTCTCGATTGGACCATTGAGCGTATATTCCTCTTTTTCTTATCATCCCAGGCTTTCCCAGAAGGCTAGCAACATGCCCAGATTACTACAGGGCCAGGCCTCCGGGAATGTAGCCGGGGATTTGCAAATATTTGTTCCGCCACACCAGTGCATTCCATAAGCACAGTCGTATAACGCAGCTATTTTCATAAGAGTATTATAAAGTAAAAAATGTCTTAATTTTTGTTTATTTTGTGGATCTTGAAGCTTCACGGTTAGTTGAATTTAACTTATTAGACCCAGTAGACGGTGCTGCGACCTGTCGATCTGCCTAAGTTACTATAGGTAGACCGCATCATTGAGACCTCGCCTGCGGGGCGCGCGGGGGGAGGCGCGGCTTGCGTCAGACCGCGCTCTGGCCTCCCCCTGCGCTTCACCGCCCCGCAGGCGAAGTCACAATTAAGCGGTTTACCTATAGTTTAATTTAACATTAACTCTTACCTTTGCTATAAGCCGACAGAGAGGTGGTGTTCAAGAGTTCGCTGATCTGTTCTTTTATGAGATTCTTGCTTCTCGTGTCTGAAGCGTTGAACTCCACCATGTCGAAGCCGAGCTCCTTGCACACAAGCGCCACTGTTGTGGTTTTACCTGACCAATCAATAATAATAGTCAATTATTATTATTCTTTAGTGTATCCGTAACAGATTCTCTCATACGAGGTTTTATTTTCATATTCAGACGAGTATCTACTAAGCCTGACATGAAAAAAAATTTTGTTGGTAGCATCAGTGATGCGTGATGAAGATTATATTATTATTGATTGACCAGCTTTTAACATAACGAAAAAGTTACATGAGAAATTCTCGACGAAAAAGGTGATGCTAGAACATTTTTCAATCAATTCCTTCTTGCTTGTGACTTGTGCTTTTAACTTTCTAAAGCTAAATTCAAGAATAGCGTTTACAAAGGCACTTATTTTTATCGATTTTTAACCATACCAGAACATCATAAGGTTCAAATTACAATGAAACATGAAAGAAAACAGTCTTTGATTGGCATTGGTGGGATTAAAGTAGGCGTTTCAATCCCACCAAAGCCCGCTAAAAGAAGTTCAGGTAAACACCTGGTTACTTTTAAAATCATTTATTTCTTAGAACACAACACGCCACGCTATTTTACAGCGCAAGAGAGACACAGAAGATACATGTCGCACTTTTAGCGCAAAAGCGCGCGCAGCTAGCAAAGGACCTTTTTTTTTTAAATGTCTTACACTACTTTCCCCAAAAATCATAAAGAACCTCACCAACTCCAGGGGGTCCAGATAACAGAGCTGCCTTGTAATACCCTCCGTCGTCGTTCTTTGCCCACGGACTGGGTTTAGGTAACTTGGCCTTTCTGTTCACGTACCACTTTGTCAGCCAGTTAGACAGTCTGAAATACACAGTAATAATATGAATATTGAAGAACTTCACATAGGCCCGTTTAGACTTTGATTTGAGTAACAGTGATTAGTAGTACACGTGTGGACAGCGATTGATTAGTAACCTGCGAAAAGTGATTAGACGCAGGTTAAATATTTTTGCGAGTGGACTATACACGTATGGACATGTTTAGTGATAAGTAAAGTTAGTTAGTTTAATCAAATACTGTCACTACTGTCAGTCATGTTTCTGTACAATTTAATCAATAATAGAATCGATTGCATAAGCATCTGTAACTCGATTCACTACAGCGTCCCCAGACATGCTATGCTCAGAAGCACGCGTAAGAAGGAAAAGACCTATGTGAATTTATGCAGAACCAATGCAGGCCGGCGCGCTCCTTTGAATAGACTGCTATCCATTTTCAACCAGTACTTTAATGGTCTCGACTTCTCCCAGAGTCCCTCTAAATTTAAAAATCTTATTCTAGACGCTCTGCGTAGTGTCGCAATGAATAATAAATGAACAAAAAAGTGTAATTAAAATTAAAATAGACAAGTAAAAGTAGAAATAAATTAATATAGATATAAACTAATACAGTATAAATAGGATAATTTTAACAGTGCAGCTATAAATAATATTCACAATCTTAAGTACATTATGCCTCGCACTTGAATTTATTTAAACTGATTATACCTACATGTGGATTACGATGTTGGATGTGCTACGATTTATAGTGTATAAGTTATTTTTAAGTTTCTCATGTAGTACATTTGTTAGTTATCCCTTAAATAAATTAAAAAACAAAAAAAAAAAAAACAAAGTGCAAACAGGCCTTATTGCGCGCGCGATTCATTGCGTAGTGCAGGTCTTTTTACAAATAATTTCCCAGATATGGTGCCTAAGAAGAAAATGATCGCAAAATATATCCTGTGATCAATATTTATTATGGTCATTTACCTAGCTGGTAGTAGTCGTACTGTTTATAGAACAATCCTAATTCTAAGCTTACTTTTTGACATTGCTGGCATCGCCGTGTTGACCGATGATCTGCTTCAGATTTTGCGGCTTGTATTTATCAACCCACATCAAGTCTATTGTGCCTTTGAAACTGTTGTTTGAATCCGATTTTCCTGCTGTAAAGACATAATAAAACTAATCAATACATTGTTATTGGCATATTAAACTTCTAGCTTGCTTTTTTAACGCAGTAACGGCCTGTTTTATAAATGTCCTAATAGGTAACCAGTAATATTATCTCCATTACTTGGATCTATCGGTTAGAGGGTCGGGAGGGTCTATTTTAAAGCGACGGCTGCGCCAGAGGTTCCGGGTTGGATTCCCGGGTCGGGCCAAAAATATGTACTTAGGTTTTTCTGTTCAGAAATTCTCAGGGAAGCCCGGAGTTTGAAAGTTGGCAGTGTTTCAACCTCCGTGCCTCGGAAAACACGTAAAGCCGTTGGTCCTGCGTCTGATCTCTTTCCGGTCGTGTCAGATTGCTATGACAGTAAAAGGAATAGAGAGTGCACCTGTGTTTGCGCAGTGCGCACACACTTGTTCACTATAATAGTCGAAATCGATGCACACCCTACGATGTGTCATCTCATTTTTGGGGTTAACAAATTTGTTTGGTGTGTGCTTCATCATATAGAAGCTAGTAAATATGAAGTGACGTTCCATATTTTAATGTTTCGTTGGGCAGTGCATTTGCTGATGGTGAAACTGGCCCTTAGTTGGTAAACTTACCCTTTGCAAGATCATCTGTTTTTGTTACTTTTTCTATTTTTATTTTGTTATCAGCTTTGCTTTCTATCTTGATTTCTTTTTTAACTTTATCAGGAGTTTTAGATTTCTTAATTTTAATATCAACACTATTTGTTTTCTCATGATTTGTTTTATCCTGTGATTTTTTTGTATTAAGTGTATCACTATTAATTTTTTTACTATGACCATTAATTTCTTTAGATTCTTTCTTATCTTTACTTGATTTTCTGCCTGGGCTTTTTTCTTTTTTGATATCTTTATCTTTTGATTTCTTATTAGTTGAATCTTTGATCATTTGTATAAAGTCATCTTCGTTGATTATTTCAATACCTAATTCTTGAGCTTTAGCCATTTTTGCAGGACCTGCCTCTTCACCGGCTAGCACATGAGTTACCTACAAAAAGTTTAAATATCTTTATATCCACTGATAACTGCACTATATAACTATTTAGTCCCATGTTGGTTTGTATAATAAATTTGGTCATTATGTTTTACTTACTTTTTTGCTGATACCACTTTTGATGCATCCACCATATTTTGTGATAGCTTCGGTTATTTCTTCTCTTTCAAACGAGTCTAGCACTCCAGTTAGCAAGAATGCACAATCTTTCAGACAATCTGGGGCACCCTATAAAATATAAAAGATAATACTAATTAAGTAACTAATTTCTTAACTTACTTACCTTAAGAATGAATAAATAAATACTGGACAACAATCACATACTTTGCTTTGATCCTAAAGAAGTAGCTAATGCACTTGTATTATTGAAATCGGAAACAACAGTGGTACCACCTAGGCAGATAATAATTTTGATTTCTACATTGGCCCGACTAATAATTGAACCACAGAGCGGGCGGCAAAGCCTTCCACACCCAGCGCGCTTAGCCACTAAACCACGGAAATTGCTGAATGGATAAATAATCAGTAAAGTTTTTAGAAAAATATATTACTTTACCTCAGGTATTTCTTTGGCTCCTAAATGTTTGGGCCCTGATCTGTTTAAATACTTCTGGTATAATGCAGCAGAGTGAATTTTTCTTTCATGCCTTTCTTCATCTGTTAAAACTGAAATATGTTTGATAGATTGGTAGATTAGAATCATGAACATGAATTTTATTACCTCAAGTGATTATTAATTACATAGGCAGGCATTTGAATTTTTGGAAGAAAATATATTATTAGTTTTACCTGACTCATTAAGGGTTTTGTTAGCTCTTTTCTTACTGCCTCCATAATTTGTTTCATTCAGTTCATCATCAATAATAGTTGCATTGCTATCATTGAAATCTTCACTGTTTTCTTTTTTCAGTTCCACTTCTTTCTTACTGGTTTTATGACTATCTGTGATGCTATTATTCAGTTTCTTTTTCTTAGTATTAACATCTTCATCAGATTTTACTTCTGCATTTGTTTCATTTTCCAGGAATTCAGAAAACTTTCTCTTCTTATCATTCATTTTGGATGAATTTTTAGAAATTGTTTCAATCTTAACATTTTTAGTTTTGTCTTGTTCCTTGAATTTATCTTTATCTTTAATTGGAGATTTTAATTCTTTTTTGATATTGTTTTTATCACTTATAGGTTTGTCAGGTTTTTCAATAGATTTGCTTGGTGATTTTACTTTATCAGGTTTAGTTTTACTATCATTTTTGGGTTCAATGGTTTCTTTTGAAGTAGACGGTTGTTCTGATTTGAACGCTATCTCTTCAACTTCATCTAATTCTAAAAGACTCTTGTCAAATTCGTCATCAGAATGAATCCCAGTTTCTGTTTTCTTCTTTTCTTTGACTTTTTTGACTATTGGTTCTGTTCTTTTAATGGGTGCACTCCCAAAAATATCAACTGCTTTAACTTCCTTCATAGCTGGTTTTGATGGAGTTTTAGTTTTGGTTTTTGATTTTTGATTATCACTTGATTTCTTTTTCTTTGTATCAAATATTTCTTCATCTGAATCGCTAAGAACCCTCTTTTTCCTGGACTCTTTTTTCTGTAATGAAGGATTTGAGGGACAAATGAGTTGTGAATTATATTTTAACAGCATTTCAAGAGAATTCTTGAACATCAAGACATTAAAATACTTTTTTCTAAGCTATTTTAGGTATGATACATAAATTATGAATCATTTATTATGCATAGGTATAAGGCCATAAGGCCAAGTTTTTGTTTATGCTAATGATCACATTTGCTCAAGTGTGTTATAGTTATTAATAATAATTTGTAAATTACCTTATTTTTGATCTGAACGTCAGGGGATTCTGGTATGACATCATCATCATCATCTTCTAGAGCCTTTGGTTTTGGTGCCTTTTTGGGCTGGAAAAATGATCTAATATCCTGAAACAATTTATTCGTTTACATAAGGCTATGCACTGACAGCATATTTCACTATGTCCAAGTTCTAGTTATATGCATAATTCATATGAGATGAATACATATTTGAATTACTTGATGGTTGTGATTATTTGTCGATGGTGAAACAGGCCCTTAACTTGAAGTGTTGCTAAGATATGAACGAAGTTGAAAATGACTTAAGTATGTCACTCAAAATTATTATCTTGTATACATTTTAGTAAACTTTACATTCAAGAAAATAACTGTAACGGCTAAACAATGAAATTTAACCATTAAATAATTATGATCTTACAAAATTGGCTGTTTGATAGCCTTTTATTCTGTTCAAATGATGAAGACATTGACATGAGGAACATTTTTACCCACGACGTTTGTATAAATCATAAATATTGAGAAACCAAGGAGATTCCTACATGGAATTCCTTCCCAGTTCTAAATACAAGAAGAAATCTGCAACTAACAGGCTACCGACAAGTATGATTCTAAACAGACCGATGTACCGAGAAAGATTGTGAGATATTCCCTCCTTTAGGAATATCACTTACCCGAGACATTATTTAGCAGCGACCACGTATTGAGTAGAATTATAGAGCATAATTACATTGATAGAACGATACAAATTTATTTTATCACCGTCGGAATTAAAGAAAACAACAAAACAACCGCCAAAGCAAATCGCACAAAATTGGCACAATTTTTTGACAATGACAGTATGATAGACAGACAGATTGACATTGACACTGACAGAAAGATTTACGTTCCATTTTGCAGAATTATGTAGGTAATATGAATCGGAAAAGGACATTAGTAACTTTTGTCAATTTGTTCATCAAACATCAAACAAACATCAAACTTCTATCATCAAAGTGGATTTCGAGGGTGATTTTATGATAAAATTTGTCTAATCGAGATTTAAATTCAATGTTATGTATTTTAGTATTATTTTTGTTGATAAAACCATATGATACGAGTACTAACGTTGGTACCGCACTGTTTTTTAACAGACGAGCAAAAACTGATTGTTGGTACGAAGATGAGGTGGCGAAACTTCGAGCCCGGAAATCTTTCCAACAAATTTTGCTCCCTCAAGTAACCCCAGATAAAATAAATGCGAAATATATCAGGGACATGCTCAAATACTACCGGAAGGCACTTCGAGATGTCGAGGTAATATCTGATCATCATACTTCTGTGATTCTCAAAGAAGCACTAGCCGATACAATAGGAGGTCACTTAAAAAGAGAACTGCTTCCTTCAGTCAGATTTGCGTACTATGCTGGCTTCATCCCATACAGAAGTGCTAGAGAAGCCCATGAATTCTTAGAAAACCTCAAAACGTTTCTGAACACCAAAGGACTTGGGTGGAAAGAACCCGAAAAGGTTCCTCAATGGTCAAATCTCACTGTAGTGAAAGTTCTCATAGGCTCCGGGCGATTGTTCGATCCATGTTCATGTTTAGTTATGAAACGAGATTCCAATTCGTGCATTCATTTACCAGTACCTAAGCTCGATGACCGTTATGAACCATCAGCGGTCGCTTTACCTTTTAAAGTGGGTGGATTGGTCAGTCTTGCATCTCCGCAATCTGATAACATTCTTCTTAAGTATTACACGACGGCCTCAAGATGCATCTTGAAAAGTTCCCCCAAAAACTGCCGCCATTCTGACTTTGTAAATTTCAATAACGAACTTTGGCACTGGATGAAACGAGACGTCGCCCCCCATCTAGTGGACGAGAAACTTTATGGTGCATACGGCGGGGTCCTCAGGATAGCGGCAGCAGTTCAGAGTTACGGAAAGGGATTATCGCGCCGCAATCTTTTCGAGTTTGAGAGCGCGGGAGTTTCCAAATGGCACCCTTGGCAGGCGTTGACTCAATCATACGTTTACTTCAACACGGATTGGACGCCTAAACTTTACATAGGAATGGTCGTTCTAGTGGCGCTAGCTATTTGCATGTTGCAGATCTGTTATAACTACATGTTCGGTGATTCTAAAGTATGCCACTGTGGTGCAGGTCGATCTAAGGCTCTGTTCACAAAGGAAGTCGCTTATGCCAACGTCGATTCCAATTTCCCTGCGATGCTGCCGGCGCCCAGCGATAGGATTAGTGAGAGGAACCGCCAAAGACATTCGAGTGCCAAAACAAGGTCGTCATCGGCGTCCGTGAAGACTCAGAAAGTGTATGATTTGAACGAGAACGCGGAGAAGTTGATGGAGGTAATCATTAGCGGTAACGAGGAGAGCGAGACGGATTCGCCGTATATAGGGCAGGAGAGCGAGGAGGCGGACAACGTGATCAATTTGGGGCAGTCAAAGCGTCCGCAGAGTCCACCGAAGTTGGTCACTCCCATCGCGCAGATGCGGATAGAAAAGCCGAAGATCGGGAAGCGTGGTGTAACTATGTATTCCGCGAGCACCGCCACGCATTCGGATGTAACATACTGTCAAGAGCAGCAAGTGAGCGAGTCCGCGTGGTCTGGGACTGAAAGTTCGTCGACTGAAGACAACACAGGTACAACCGACAGTTCGAAGACTCGGAGTAGGAAAACAAGGGAGTCCCGTGACTTGGCTTGGGCACGGCGAGTGGTGAAGAAACACAGCACGTCCAGCACGCTCCACAGATCCACTACGAACACAGAGTTTGATGTGAATTCTTTCACGACACCCCCGTCGCGTAGGTAAGGGTTTGTTATCTTGTACTTTAATTTCGTTATAGTGTTTTGTTGTAAGACATGTTGTTATTTAAGAGCTGTTTAAAACTTTTAAGGATTATACTTATGTTGTATTGATATTTTGCATGTTTTCTTTATATGCTTGCTTCGGTACGGTGGCGGTATTTTTAATTTTTGCATGAGCTTTTCGTAGCTATAACAGTCAGTTTTATCATAGTCAGTTTTATTTGTCTTGTGTGGAAACGAAATGGTAATTGGGGAGTGTTTTATTTACTATTGACTTAGACACCGGTGAAATTAAAACAGTGGTTCTACTAACAGTGGACGGCGTAGGATCCCAATTTCAAAGGAAAACCCCAAATCGATGTACAGTTTAGCCGTTTGGAACACGCATACTAGAGGTTAAAGCAATTTTTTTGACCCGAAGAACCTTAAAAAATTTCGGAAGGATTTAGTAGTGCTCAAATATTTTTTTTAATGGGAAAAATATTGTTTTTTTAGGTACTTCGGGTCAAACATTTTGTATTGACCTCTAGCATGCGTGTGTGCAAAACGGCTAAACTGTACATCGATTTACGGTTTTTAGTGCGTACAGCGTCCACTAATAAGTGTGTTTCCAAAAAGTTAGTAAAATAAGTTTGGGATATTGAACTTTTAGATTTCTATTGTCTACTGTGTTCTATTAGAAGACAAATAAAATTCGTAATCAGTTTTACTGGATCAACGTTTATTTCTTTACATAATATATTCTAGATACTTAAAATTGGACACTCCGTCTGAAACATTTAACACCTGTACTATAAATACAATATCCTTTAAAATACATATCACATACTTAACACAATTTGTACATTATTTAAATGTAAAATAACTAAGCGAGTAATCTTTATAACCTAGGTAATTACGGAATTATACTTAACCTGATAATAACTAATAAATTTGATAATCACAGTAATATTTCAGTATATCTTAGAAGTGGGATTGTAGGTAACGTAAATATAGAAATATATGGAAAATAATATAAAAATAAAATAATACACTCTGTGATTTCTCATCGACACATTGCTAAAATTTTTTTTAAATGTAAGATAATAAGGATTTATTAGAACAACAAAAAACCTTTCTTTAGTAAATAAAAGTTTCATTAAGTGGGACAGCTAAACGAACTTAAAATACTAATAAACAAAACACTTACATACCTATGAATTTCTTGTGATTAATCATAATAAAATATAGCTGTATTACTCTAAATTTAATTCAGTGTAAATTATTAAATATGAAATTGAGGTAAAGTGAACGTCACTTGGTTTTAAAAATAAATAGTCCCCAAAAAAACATGGCTAACATTACTGTTTTACAAAAAGTTAAATACATTATTATTTTGTACGTGATGTGTTTCTTTTCATAAACCGAATAATAAATAAAACCTGCATTTAAATATGACGATGCATTACCCATCCATCATACATGTTTTTATGTAAAAAAAAAAACATATAACTTAAAATAAAATAATGAATATAAAATAAAGTTTCTATCTATTTTACAACTTTTAGATTTACTAGGAATGTTAAAACGAAATACTAGAAACTTTATTATATTGAAAGAAAATGTACAGTAAATGATGGAGGAAAACCATCATAAAAACCGATGTTAGAACCATTATAGTTTTATAGTTTATAGAATTTTATTATTATTGGGTATACTGTGCATATACAGACCTTATTTCATGGTATGAAGTGCGTGCTAAGTGAATTGCTGTATTAATTTAGCCATTCAGAGAATGCTGTTTTTACGTATCTAATTTTGACACAAAATGTATGGAAAGAATGTCAAATTTTCGGACTGTCATTTTTCTATAGATTTTCTGTCAAAATTGATACCGTCATAACAGCATTCTCTAAGTGGCTAAAATATAACCTTAAAAGTTTAAATTACATTATGTCCATGCTACGGACACAGTCATATGTATCACATCAAGTCAGTCAAATTCAAATTATGTTTAGCAAACTTTCAGTTGGGTAGTTCATGACTTTTACAAAGAATAGTGAACTTAAACGTGTAATATTTACGTATCATTTCTGTATGTTCTTGTACTGGCGGGCACTCCACTTTCTATGCATGTGTTTGACGATGTACAGAGGCAGGCAAGAGATGAGGGTTATCGTGGTCACCTTCCACCAGAAGTCCCAGTGTCGTATGAAGTCCGCGTCTGAAACAAAAAGAAATACGAATGAATATCATAATATATTTTTTTCATCATTTATTTATTGCAAAAAATACGCAGTAGATAGATAGTTAATTACAAAAACTAACATCGCTTGCTACCGTGTGAAGTCACCCGGTAGGGTACAGCAAATTAAATATAAATAAATCTTATTGAGCCATATTAAGGCGACACGATACACATGCCAGTAAAATAGATCAGTAGCTTGAGTGCCTGTTAATGGCATGTGCAAGTAACTGGCGCAACGTGGATACTTTTGCAAGCTAAACTTGCATGCAATTTGCGTCCTTGCATGACTATATTCATACTATTCATATTCACATGCGCCGGTTTTGCAGCTCTCTACGTTTCTCACATTCCCCTCACATTAAATGCCAGTTACTGACAAAACAAAACAAAAATCTTGTCCGATCTACTCGCTTGCAAGTTAAAGGTATGCGAGTAAATGTATACATACACATAGAAGTAGATAGCACGTGCAAGGAGCTAGCATGAAAATGTGCCACCTATGTATGGAGGCACCCAGGCAATGTAGGAAGATATTTGTAAAACTCCAGCGCGGGTTCTTTCGGCAGCATAATCCTAGCTGCACACTTCACGGAGACACCCCAAGACTGGCAGAGAGCGAAAGTCCACATAAAACCTACACGGGAGACTAGAATAGAGTAGCAGAGTAGAGAGTCCATCTAGCCGATTTCGACTACGTTGGCCAGTCACAATGACTAACCGACTGCGCGGGACATATTATAGTGCATAAGTGTGTGCGCATCTCTGCACTCTCTATTCCTTTCGATCTCATAGCCCGATGGGACAGCAATCTGACACGACTGGAGAGAGATCAGGCGCAAGACCAACGGCTTTACGTGCTTTCCGAGGCACGGGGGTGAAACACCGCCAACTTCCATATTCCGGGCTACCCTGAGAATTTCTGATTCGAAAAACCCAGGTACATCTTTTTGGCCCGACCCGGGGATCGAACCCGGACCTCTGACGCAGCCGTCGCTTTGAAATGCGATCCACTAACCGCTGCGCCACAAAGGCAGGGTAAGGCGTAGAGAAAGAGAAAAAGAGACAAACATAGTAGAAGAGTGGGAGAGAAACACTTACCGAAGTATGAAGTGAATATGAGCAGCGTGGCGGTGTACATAAGCAGGCTGACTAGTTCCGCCGCGGCCATCAGCCGGTGCCACGTGTTGATGGTCAAAGCCACCATTATCAGTTCAGTTAGGATTAGCGCGGTGTAACTGATCTCCACTATGTGGATTAGCTGGTCCTCGAAGAGCACTAGAGCACCGTACATTATTACGCCACCTGGAATGAGAATAAAGTATGATCTTTGTAGCCATTTGCAGTTGTAAAACACATTCAACTCGTCATCATCATCATTTTCAGACAAAGGACGTCCACAGCTGAACATAGGCGTCCCCCACGTTTTTTATTTATTTGAAATGGGTTCGCCTTGGGTTGGCCTTTGACTCAATTGAATGGTGGGCAGTAGAACAAGCGCTAGTAGACTGTCGGGTTGATGAGAGATATATTCAGTTGCTGAACCACCTCCATGAACATGCAACAGCATGCGTTAACCTACACAAGAAAACCGAAAAGTTTAGACTACAACGGGGAGTACGACAAGGAGACACAATATCTCCGAAATTGTTCACTTTGGCAATGGAAAATGTCTTTCATAAGCTAGAATGGGATTACAAGGGATTGCTGTTAGCGGGAAGAAACTCTCCAATTTAAGGTTTGCTGACGACATCGTCCTCATATCAGAGAACATTGACGAAATGATCACAATGATCGAGAGCATAAAAGAGCACTCAGCAAGAGTAGGCCTGAGGATGAATGTATTGAAGAAGTAATGGGCTTGGGCTGGACATATAGCCCGAATGGCAAACGACCGTTGGCCAAAAAGAGTCCTGGAATGGAGACCTCGGAACGACACGAGAGGAAAAGGACGACCGCCCCAACGGTGATCTGATGATATCCGACGACACGCAGGACATGGCTGGATGACACGGGCACAAGACCGCCAGACATGACAGAAAATGGAGGAGGCCTACGTCCAAGACTGGACAAAATTGGGCTGATGATGATGATGATGGGTTCGCTCTTGTCTCCAGGCTAGACCAGCGGCATAGACAGAGACGACGATGGAGCAAGCTCACCCAGAAAAAGTTTTATTAATTACCTTTGTAGGTTTATGAGTTTTGTGTTTATCTTATTTCAAAATAAACAATTCTTTTCAAAAAGAATGTAAAGATTGTTTACAATATTCGACAAGCAATTATAAACGGACTTCATCATTTTGAGTATAGATATTGGTGAAATCTGTAAGATATCGGCTAGGGCATCAAATGTAAGACGTTGGACTATACCTTGATAAATAGATATGCCCGTCCAAATGTAGAAAGTCTTGTACGATAGCTGGCGTCCTTTCGTCAGTTGTTTATACAGTTGCGGGTGCCGAAGTACTGTTGAACTTGGTATATCTTTGTCGAGCACCTGAAACCAAATCAATAATGAAGAAACCTCCAAATTAATATATTAAATAAAAAGTTAACGTTTTCGGCCGTATCCGATCACGGCGGTCTATTTCGCGGGACATTGTTTATAGTGCTCAAGTGTGTGCGCAATACACAAGGACACTATCTGTTCCTTCACTCTCATTATTTGGTGCGACGGCTCCGACATGACCGGTGAGAGATCAGGCGCAGGACCAACGGCCTAACGTGCGCACCGAGGCACGGGGGTGTCATCACCACCAGTTTCTTGACTCCAAGCATTTTCAAGACAGAAAAACCCAGAAACTAATTTCTGCCCGACCCGGCATTCGAACCCAGTACCTCTTGGGTAGCAACTACTACACCAACAAGGCAGTAAATTAAAAGTAATATGATGTTAAAGTAAAGAACTTACCAAAGAGAATACTGGTAACATTGTGTAAATAGTTCCATAGCCGACCATCAAAAATCCGGGGTACAGTGATACTGAAGAGAAGTAGAATACTACCGAGAACACAGCCTGTTGAAGAAATAATATGGAATTATTCTCTTCTTTCTTCCTTCCTATGAATGTACTTTGTGTTGTGCAATAAAGAGAATTATTATTTTTATTTTCTGTCTATAATTTGAGTGTCTTTGGTTCTCATTATTATCAATATGGTTAAATATTTTTTTAATATGTTTTATATTTCTAATTAGATTTCAAACTTTGAAATTAAAAATCTCAATTCAATTATAGGTAAACCGCTTCATTGAGACTTCGCCTACGGGGCGGCGGGGCGCGGGGGAAGGCGATAGCGGGTCGTGCGAGGGGTGCGGGCGGCGCAAAATCACCCGCCCGCGCCGCTCACTAACCGCGCTTTCGTCTCCCCCCGCACCCCGCAGGACAGGTCTCATTTTCGCGGTCTACCTATATTAACGTTTATAAATTATAAAGGAAACCGCACAACTAACATTTATAATTATAACATTAACATTCATTTGTAACTACCCTATTTGAGAGCAAATAAAAATTTGAATTTGACTAATAAAAACATGGTAATTTTTTACCTGCATGGTGGAAACGATAAGGCCTCTATGCACGATGAAGAGACACAGCGCGGCGGAGCGCATGACGGACCTTCTTCCATGAACGAGCAGTAGTCGAGCCAGATGAGAGAACGTTCGGATGCTGACGTCACCGGCTAGGGAAGCCGCCCGGCCTTCCGCGCCTTCTATGCCCACACCTGTGTGGAAAAGAGAAGGCTTGAATGAAAAAGTATGTGCGAGCGAGACGTAAACTCGCAGTCGCGCTCGAACGAAGTGAGAGCGCCAATAATTCTAGAGTGAAATGGGTGCTTTCACCCGAGTTAAACATACTATTTTTCATTTCGACTGTGAGGAAAACATTAAATTTACAAAAGTGGTAGGTGAGGTATTATGTAGTTCAGCGAGAAAGGAAAACTCAAGTTTTGAACAAAATATGACAGTTGATTTACAGTACTAACAACATCTAACACGATTAGAAAGATAAACAGCACGAATACATGAAAACAGAGTACAAAAAAGCAGAAAATATCAAATAATTAAAATCTTTGTAAAGAATATCGATCGATTTTTTTCCACAGATAATAATAGATAGAGATGCACCGAAAAGTGGTTTCACCGAATAACCGAATACCGAATACTATTCGGTTCAATCTTTACCGAACCGAACCTCGCCACCTGCCACCCGCGCACACAGTGCGCTGTTACTTTGCTTTAAAACATTGCACGAGTAAGGAGTAAATAAGTTTAAAAGTAAAATGAATATTGAGCTAGGGGTTAAAAATAAATGTTGAATTAAATTTTAAAATGAACGTTAACTATACTATAGGTCGAGAAATAAATGTGTGGACTTAAGATTTTAAAATACCTGTTGATTTCAAGTTTAATTTCTTTCATTTATTAGCGTTCACGTTCACACTTAAAACGTTCTTCGCAAGATAAGATAAGATGCATTTATTTACTCAAAACATGTGTAGTCATGCACATAACAGGTGTTTGTTTTTGAAGTATCAACATGTCTTGCAGATAGCCGGCATGTAAATATGCAAGTTTTATTTAACTTAATAAAAACATAAATCTTATAAAAGAAGCTTGTCTTTCAGTTCTATTACATGTTATATAGCCAGGAAAATAGAAATACTCAAACCGAATATATTCGGCACTGAAACCGAATAATCCGGCCGAATACATAGTGGAAAAAATGCCGAATACGCCAAATACCGAATACCAAACGAATATTCGGCGCATCTCTAAATAGAATCCAAAAATAATTTCTTTTTTTTTATAAAAGTTTTAACGGCTTTGGACGAATCCTTCCTGAAATGACACTGACAATATAAAATTAAAAAAAAAAACATCTTATCATTATGGCGGGCAGCCAAATATTTTAATTATTAATTGAATTAAAATTAGAAATTGTATATTTTTTTATCAACGATGATACATAATACCTACACAATATGATTTTCAATTTATAGCTAAGCAAAAATGTTTGTTATTTTAATAACATGATGTGACTCAATTATCTTTGGTCCAAGCTTTGACTGCAGGCCTTGACTCTATGCCATGTCAATTAAAACTAAATTACTTTCCACCCTAGGGATGGATAAGCTATTTTCCACCCGGCTATCTACACAGGAAAGTTATATTTTCCGAACAGGAGAGATCATTAATTGAAATGTATGACTTACGGCTACATAACAACATTTAAATCGGCCAGCCTAACCTCACTTTGAGTTGTATCAAAAATTGCTCTAGTGGATTATTTCGATTTCTATAGTTTTCTATACGTCAATGTTTTTTGACAGTTTTTATGCCCAGCCAGCAATATTTATATCAACTATCACATATATGAACGAATTTATTGAACGAAAATGCGGTAAGAACCTCGTTTGAGAATGTTATGTTTTTAATGACACTCTGACATGACATCTGCTTAGATGACCAGGCTGACGTAAGCTCAAAAGTACGCCGAAAAATGGATCTGTCATCGCCTTTTTTTAGCAATCTGTCACATTTTAATGTCAGTCATATTTTTTCTCTTTTTTGTGTCTAACCAGCTTAGCAGTTGTCATTACTGAATGGACAGATTTTTTGGTTTTCTTCGATTAACTATAGAGAATGAGTGAAAGTCAATTGTAATTATTCCATAGACAAATTAAATAAATAAATAAATAAATAAATTGTTTATTAAAATTCATTGGTTCTGAGTTACATCGTAGAACTAAAATTAATCACTAAGTGCATTCTCTTATTTTACCTGAACTAGGTTAAACCTGTATCTCAGGCTAAAACAGAGCTAACACAAGTATTTTAAGGCTTACATAATCTTACAACAATAACTTAACTAATACAAAATTCAAAAATTAAACCAAAGTCTTATCAATACCATCGTCTAAAATTAATCTACAGTAATACTTCGTCATACATTTTAGTAGCGTTAGCGTAATTTACATTTAGGGCATACTCAATGCGTGCCGCGTCAATAAATATTTGCTGCATAGTTATTTAGTCAAGGCAACAGGTAGCAAAATACTTTATCAGCGTAAATACGAGGGTCAGTAGGACAAAACAGAAGCCCTGGTTTACTTTTCATTACAATACATCAAATATAATACCTACGTATAAAATTAGACAAATTTATGTTACTTATAATATTAAACATTATGCAATAAATACTACACTTTAAAGACAATCTTACTAAAATAATTACGTGCCCTCATAATCGACAGTACCGATGTACCGGGTCTCAGCTGCCCTTTTAGCCGGGCAATCGGCATCTCCCGTCTTGTGAGCGTTGGGCTTCTTGAAGCGACAGCATGTAGCGCATTTTGGTGGCTCGGCCTTCTTAGAGCAATCTTTCATGACGTGACCTACTTCCCCGCAGTGACCACAGGTGCTAGCTTCTTCCCGACAAGTCTTGGCTGCATGTCCATATTGCTGACATTTAAAGCATCGTGTGACAAGCGTAAAATCTCTTATAGGGCAAGAAGACCAGTTCACAAAAACTCTATCGCTGGTCATCAAGGCCTTGCGGATCAGAGCAGGTACTTGAATAATGTAGTTACAATATTCAGCGTCTTTTTTACCAGATTTATGGCTCAGTTTAGCAGCGGACAAAAACGACTCGAGTGACATACCTTGTAATTTGTCAACTAAGTTCTGATGGTAAATGTACGTAAACACTTCGGTTTCTCGTAAAGAAGAGGGCACACCGATGACTGTGATCCTGGGCTGACGTTTTTGTGGCTCGTCCACAATAAGGCCCGAGTTACTCAGTAGTGGCGACTGCTTCAGCTTCTCGATGTCGTCTTTAGTATCGGTGCTAATAATCACTCCTCCATTCTTTGTCTTCCGCAAGCTCCTTACGTGCAGTTTCATTAAATCTGGTTTTATAATTTCTTGGACGAGGGTTTTTGTGTCCTCACTCGTCTTCATTTTATCATTAGGGTAGATTGCAACTGATTTGATGTTGCTCGGTTGAATCAGTTCATTTGTGCTTTTCTTGACCATGTCGGCGAAGGACACTATTCCTGAGGCTGGTTTCGAAGATTCTGCGATGCTCTGTTGGAGGTCTTCAAGTCGCTGCGATAGGTCTAGGTTTTCTTTGAGGGCATTGATATTTGTCTGGGCTTGCATGGCTCTAGCCTTAACAGACTGGTATTGAACGGCTAGTTGAGATGTGCCATGGCTTACTTTTCTGCACAAGTTATTTATTCTGCCTTTCTGGTCTGAATTCAACTTTCCCTCAGCGGCGATAGTGCAGACTTCATTCAGGTATTTCTCGATAGTGCTCATCCAGTTCTGGATCTCCGCAGTGCTCACTACTTGTAGTGGGTCTTGTTCCTGTGGGACGGGCGCTGACGGCGGGCGCGGCGCGGGCGTCGGTGGGCTGCGTGGCGTTAGAGCACTCCGGTTAAAGGGACTATCTGCCATTATAACTTCTTCAAAACGCACTGTTCTTCATCACAACGTATGGTTTCGTGACACTAATTCAGCACACGAAGTGTAAAAACTAGGCCAAGAATTTTGCAAGTTATTGTTAATTTATGAAATTAAATAATAGTCGACACGTCCGATCGCATTGTCGGCTCGGCAAAACTTGACTTCGACTGGGGCGCGAAAGTGCGCGCTTTCATACTAAGAAGAGCAGCGTGAGCACGTGATTGTCATAGCGGCAACTGCGTGCAATGTAATAGATAGTACTTAACTGATTAAAAGCTACCCATACGGGGTGAGCGGTGAACTGTTGATTGACTGCTATAACATTGTCAACCGGGTGATCACAATCAGTCGGCGTTAAGATATTGCCACCCACCCTAAACAAAGAAAATTGCGTAGTTGTGTTGTATGTAGGATGCGGGTAGTTAGTTAGTTATAATAAGGCCATGATGTTGGGTGAAGTGGTTCGCGCTCCAGGCTACATGCCCTGCGCAGCTGCAGTCGCAGGTTCGAATCCCGCAAATATTTGATGTGATGTGAGATAAGCATGAGCGTTTGTTTGTACTCAAGTTATGTAATGGGTGATGTATTTTTTTGTCTAGAGAGCAAAGTTCTTACTTCGAATCCAGACATTTCGTAGGTGTACCTAAAACGCTACGAGAATACACTACTGCCTGGCGTATGTAAATAAATATTCTAATAACATTAATAATATTATCATTACGGCATAAAATTATCCTTATGACGTCATATTATTCTTAATATGACGATTAAGGTAGGAAATCGTCATATTAAGAATAATATGACAATAAGATCTGTTAGAAAAAAACAAATATGAATATATTTTACAGATACAACCGGGAGAAAGCACTCGGGCTGTTTTAAAAGGAATATTTTCGCTACAAAAAAATGACAAGATTGTTTACAATATTCGACTAGTAGAAGAAAAACGGACTTTAGGTATTTTTATATCCATACAAGTGAGATACATTTCTTTTGCACTGGGCGCCTTGGGGTTTCTAGTTGTGACAATGGTAATTTATTAATTATAAAGAAGAAAAACTTCTACAAATTAAAAGGGACTAGGAAGTAGGTATTAAGTTTGAATGACATAAAATTTGAAATTGTACGACATAGTCATGTGTAAAAATTTGAAATTGTACGACAAAGTCATGATAAAATTTAAAATTGTACGCCATAGTCAAACTAAATGAATGTTTACCGTTTTTGTCCTCATTAAAATAATATCAATTAATAATTACTTAGCCGTCAATCTAAGGTGTTTTTTTTTAAGAAAACGGCCGAGTGTGAGTGTAATCACTTCTAGAGGTAGAGGGATTCGAGCAATCCATAAACGAAGTTATTATTAAAAGGTGTTTGGTAAATCATAAGTATTATAATATATGCTTTAATGTAAAATAATGGGCTCATGAAAACTTATTTGAATATCTCTTCCGTTTTGGATCAGTGTATTACTGTGTAAATATGTTTTGTATGGAGCTAAACTGAGTTAACAGTTTTAAATATATAATATAATCACAAAAAATCAAAGAATGGCATATATCTGTTGGATACAGATCCATATCCTCGTCATAATTGTAGCTACATGTGTGTTAATTTTATTTAATTTGTAAGTAAATTTAAATATATAGCTAAGTAAGGTCTCTGCGTGTCGGATCTGTGTCCCTGCGTATGTTTTATACTTATAATAGCTATCCTGGGCCGGCAAATATCAGCTGTCATGTAATTTGTATACCATTTAATATTATGGCTATATTTGCTTGAAAAAGTGTCTGCATGATGTATTTCTATCCTGGCGATTTATATTAGGTTCCAATGAGGACTTTACATTGTTCTTTTATTTTACCATAGATTACTTATTATCTATCACTCAAATTAAATGATCTTGATGAAACCAACGCAAAAATCTATTATTTTTTGCCTCATCATAACATCTGCCTTGCATGTTTTTTTTAAATGTTGATAGGAAAGATAATTATCATATTATCGACTAATATGTATCGATAAGAAAGTATCGATATTGACAAATCGATTTTAAATGTATCGATTAAGAGGTTTATAGAACGATTCCGTAGAATGTGTAAGTAACATCATTATTAATTGTTCACTCATTCTAGAAAATAATCTTTTTTTTGAGTCGTACTATGTCATTTTTGATGTTAGTGACAGTAAATTTGAATCTGACACCTGTGCTCTAAGTCCGTCATCTTAAAAAAATTACATCATCTTGGTAGATGACATTTTAGATAAATCAAATAAATTTGTGATTTTCACAATTTGTTCCTATTAAAAGATTAAAAGAACGAAAAGCTAATTACAATAAAAGGAAAATATGCTTTAAAGAAGGCGCGGAGAGGAGAATATCAAAAAACTGAGAGGTATGGTGTGATCTGGTGTCGGAGACCAAGACTCACTTTGAGTCGTGTGTAGGATGTTTCACAACAAACTCTAAGAATTGATATTATCAGGATTATAAGTCGAGTCATTAACTACCTAACTATCGTTGATCGTGGATGATGTCTAATAATACCTATGTATTTTCATACGGGGGTCTACTCTCCATCTTCTACCCCGGGATGTACTCTCTAAGTTGTTCCTAAATGATGTTTATCTATAAATAAGATAGCGCTAACATAGAATTAACTTATTTTGTCATTGTTTTCAGCTACAAAGAGTGAAAGGTTGGAGGATCTGGTTCTGATACTTGGGAAACTTGGGCGACGCACTACATACACCGGCCATAGCGTCTGCGTAACTGAGAGAATTATTATATTATAGTGTGTGCATTGTGAAGCGTTAAGAATTATTACCAAAATAAAAGCTTTAGACCAACGGCAGTTTTATTTGGGCATGACATCGATAGTATTATGTTTTGTAATTATATGATAACTGTAGGCAGGCAAGTATCGATTAAATAATATCGATTAGTCACTATCGATTTCTATAATCGAGTGGTTGATATCGATAACGAAAATATCGATTAAAATTATTGAACAACACTGAAAGATTGATTCAACGAGACGTTATGGACAGCACTAAAGTTAGCTCACTCCGTTTGACAAGAAATCTTTTATTTTCCGTCGAGGAACAACGTTTTGAAACTGATGACAACTATTTTTTGCCATCGGCCAATGTATGGATGTCCCGTATCTAAAAAAGATTACATGATCAGTGAAATCGGCCTCCTGTATCATTGATTCATTATGTCCCCCGTCACACACAGCTGCTACGACGAGCCCGCGCGCCTTTTGTGTGGGCGAGCAGCGCGCTACAACGACGCCGCTGCAGCGCTAGAGCACTGGTTAATGCTACGGCAACGTAGCACGGGGCCTCTGTAGCCATGAATGATTAGCCGCTCGTCTCTCTTAGCTGTATATTATAACACGCTCACCGCAGTCTGCTTCTTGGATCATTTCCTCCATCACCAACAGCACGCTCGTAGCAGCCGTACTACGGCGTCGTAGCACTGCCTACAATGACTCAATACTACTACAACACACTCACCACAATCCGCTTCTTGTATCATAGCCACGTCGTTCCCACCGTCACCCACGGCTGCTACGACGAGTCCGCGCGCTCGTAGCAGCTGTGCTACGCGCGCCTTCTGCGTGGGCGAGCAGCGCGCTACGACGACGCCGCTGCAGCGCTGTAGCACTTCCACGAACTCTTCCTCGTAGGAACGGAGACATTCCTGTTAAAATTGTTCAAGATCAGGTTATATTCTGTTTGCGAAAATGGCTCGACCGGTCCTAATGGTTTTAACAAAGAAATATATTATAAATATTCACGGAGACCGTTAATATACTTTTTATCGTACATATTGTCCCCTAAGGGGATAGGTTTTAGCTGTGATACAATGTGAACAGAAAAAACTCGCAATAAATACATTAAATATTTCATACTGACTAGCTGTAAGCGTAAGCGCAATATGCGATAACCGCGTAATGGATCGACGGCGGTCTATCAGGGCAAAAACGTATACGTGCGAGTGCGTTTCGCGTCACGCTAATACAAGTCCTAATAGTTGTTGTAACGCACACATACATAACTTGCTTCACTCGACAAAGAAGTTCAGGCTAATCTGAATTAATTATTTATTTATTTGTCACACAAGAGGCGCTATTATAAAAATAGCAAGGACAATAATAAAAACAAAAGATATAAAAAAAAAATTAAAAAAAAAATGGACGGACCAAAAACATAAAGCCTCAAGGTGTGCCAAAAAGGTCCTCGCTCAGTATAAGTCGTGACAGCAGATGGTAAGCATGCCACAACACTGATTTTCAGCGCGACCCTCGCTAGGTGCTGGGAATCTCTCCTCTCTGTGGTCTTAGCACGGCTACCTCTAGCGTCTCGCCCTCGATGATGAGGTCCATGTCTGCGGCGGCGGCGAGCGCCTGCAGCAGCGCGTAGGCCTCGCGGCGCGACGAGCACGCGCGCGCGCTGAACCAGTCCGCGCCGCCGCCGAGCTGCAGCGAGCGCGCTATGCACAGGGCCGTCTCTAGCTTGTCGCCGGTTAGCATCCAGATCTGAAAAAGAAGGTAGTTTATTAGTATTGAGTAATTGTAGCCAGTACTACGACACCGTAGCACAGCTGCTTCGAGCGCGGCCTCGTCGTAGCAGCCGTGGGTGACGGCAATGGTGTAGCAATGATCCAAGAAGCGGATTTTGGTGTGAGATAGTAGTATTGAGTCATTGTAGCCAGTACTACGACATCGTAGCACAGCTGCTACGAGCGCGTGGACTCGTCGTAGCAGCCGTAGGTGACGGAAGCAATGATGTAGCAATGATCCAAGAAGCGGATTGTGGTAAGTGTGTGATAGTAGTCAATACTACTATCACACACGGTAAGTGTGTGATAGTAGTATTGACTATTTTTATTATTATTGGTCTTCTGTCGTAGTACTGGCTACAATGTCTCAATGAGACATTGTAGCCAGTACAACGACACCATAGCACAGCTGCTACGAGCGCAGACTCGTCGTAGCAGCCGTAGGTGACGGAGGCAATGGTGTAGCAATGATCCAAGAAGCGGATTGTGGTAAGTGTGTGATAGTAGTCAATACTACTATCACACACTTACCTTTTATTATTATTGGTCTTCTGTCGTAGTACTGGCTACAATGTCTCAATGAGACATTGTAGCCAGTACTACGACACCATAGCACAGCTGCTACGAGCGCAGACTCGTCGTAGCAGCCGTAGGAGACGGAGGCAATGGTGTAGCAATTTCAATGTGGACATAATAGATATTAAAATCGGATCATTGCGGGCAGATAGTTACACTACAGAACCGTTTAATTTCACCCCGTCTTGAAATAAAATGTAGGCCGGTCACTGCATCTCGTAAGGACAAATTTAAAAACCTTATAAGTGATAAACTACCGTTTATACCTTTTGATAAACAAAATGCTAGTGACTTGTATGATCAATTATTTCAGGTAATTAAAAAACAATTTGATATTATTTTCCCTCAAAAGAAAATAGTTATTAATAACTGTAAACCGAAATTCAGTGACTGGGCTACTCGAGGAATTTATACAAGTAGGAAAAAAATGTTTGAATTGTATAACAAAAAAGCATATAGAAAGGATCCATCGTTTCATGAGTACGTTAAGAGGTACTCAAAAATTTTCAAAAGAGTTTGCTATGTAGCTAAGTCGAGTAACATACGCGACAAAATTAAAAAGTCTAGTAATAAGATCAAAGAAACTTGGAATATTATAAATAAAGAAACATGTAAAACTAAATCTCATGATAACAAATTTAGTCTAGAAATAAATAACAAACTTATTAAATCTGATGATGAGGTAGCAAACGCTTTTGAGGATTATTTCTGTAATATTCCTATAGAGACGACTAAACAGTTGAGTTCTTGCTCACTTCAGGCGAAATCATTACTAGTTTCGAGTGTTGATAGGTGCGAATCCTCTTTTAAATTCAGACATATTGGTCCTTTAGACATCATTAAAACATTCAAAGAACTAAAACAAAAGAAAACAGAGGATAAATCGGGTATATCAATTGACACAATAAAACCCATTATACCTCTAATAGCTCCTTACTTATCTTATATCTTTAATGAATGTATTGATCAAAATCAGTTTCCAAATTTATTGAAACATAGTAAGGTTGTACCTTTATTTAAATCAGGAGACAAAAGTGACCCCAGCAATTTTAGGCCAATTTCAATATTACCCACAATAAGTAAAAATTTTTAAAAACTCATTTTTAATCAATTACTTTCTCATTTTAAACTTAATAATTTACTACACGAAAAACAGTTTGGGTTCTCTAAAGGTAGAAATACAACTGATGCTGGGGTAGCACTCATCAGACACATTCTTGATGCTTTTGAAGACAAACATGATGCTGTAGGTGTATTCTGTGATTTATCAAAGGCGTTTGATTGTGTAGACCATCAAACACTGCTCATTAAGTTGGAACACTATGGTGTCTCGAAAAACTCAACAAGGTTGTTAAGTTCATACCTATCAGGTAGAATACAATCGGTTAACATAAATGGTACCTACTCTTCCAGTGCCCCCCTTCAAATGGGGGTGCCCCAGGGCTCAATATTGGGGCCCTTACTCTTCCTAATATATGTAAACGACCTACCATTTCATTCCACAAATCTTTGTGAGATAGTTTTGTTTGCTGATGATACTTCCTTGATTTTTAAAATGAAAAGACATGAAGAAAATTTTGACGAAGTAAAAAATACTCTCTCCAAAGTATTGAATTGGTTCACCACCAATAACTTGTTACTGAATGCTAGTCAAACTAAATGTATAAAATTCACTTTGCCTAATGTAAAGCAACTTACACCAAATATTGTACTAAATGGTAATAATCTAGTCTTAATGGACTCCACTGTATTTTTGGGCATTACACTTGACTCAAAATTACAGTGGGGACCTCATATTGAAGCCCTAGCTGGGAGGCTAAGCTCAGCTGCCTTTGCAGTTAGAAAAATTAGGTACCTGACTGATGTTGAAACGGCGAGGCTTGTATATTTTAGTTACTTCCACAGTATTATGTCTTACGGTCTTCTCTTGTGGGGTTCTGCTACAGATATTGAAACCATATTTATTTTGCAGAAAAGAGCCATTCGTGCTATTTATAAACTTAGTCCTCGTGACTCCCTGAGAGAGGTCTTTAAGAAAATCAACATATTAACTGTGGCTTCTCAATACATTTTTGATAATATAATGTACGTGCGAAAAAATTTAGATAATTTCATGAAGAAAAGCGACATTCACCCATATAACACAAGAAATAAACACAAGCTTGTCGTTCCTAACTTCAGATTAGTTAAAACTAGTAATTCGTTTATGGAAAATTGTATAAAATTCTTTAATAATATACCACACAATCTTGTCGAATTGCCGGTTGATAAATTTAAGAAACACGTTAAAAACACGCTTATGTCTAAAGGCTATTATAAGGTTCAAGACTATCTAAACGACACGAATGTGTGGTCCGTCCAGCCTGCACCGACTGATGTACTTACCTTTGATGATTTTGATTTTACGGCAGCTAGTGGTGACTGAGTTTGTTCCGGCGTTTCTTCTCAGCACTTGCCTAATTGTCTGTGTTCTGTCTCGAAGCGCTGGTAGGGCCCAAAAGATAAGGAGACATGTTTCGGCCCTTTCAGGGCACATTTATTTTTATTTTTTTCACTGTATACTTTGACGTTCATAAGTGTCATTTCATGACCTAAATTGAAATAAAGATTTTGAATTTTGAATTTGAATGATCCAAGAAGCGGATTGTGGTAAGTGTGTGATAGTAGTCAATACTACTATCACACACTTACCTTTTATTATTATTGGTCCTCTGTCGACACCATAGCACAGCTGCTACGAGCGCAGACTCGTCGTAGCAGCCGTAGGTGACGGAGGCAATGGTGTAGCAATGATCCAAGAAGCGTTAAGTGTGTGATAGTAGTATTGAGTCAGTGTAGCCAGTGCTACGACGCCGTAGCGCGGCTGCTACGAGCGCAGCAGTTGTAGGTGATCGAGAGAATGATGCGAGTGAACGCACTGGTGACATCGCAACGCTCTCCTCATCACTCTGACACTTTGTTTTTTGATCTCTTTTTTATGGAGCTCTTTATTTTTGTATGACAATAGTAGATAGATATTAATTTTAGTAATCAGTAAGACATGTGACACAAAAATAGAGGACACCAAAGTATTTTTTTACTCCTACCTTAATTCCAGCGGTTCGCAACATAGCCAGTGTTCTCGGCACGTTGTCAGCCAGCCTGTCTTCAACTCCAGTTAATCCTAAGAGTGTAAGACCACAGTGGAGCTTGCTGAGAGCGGCGGCGGTACGCTCGTTCCGATTCTGAACGCAAAGGCGGGCTTCTTTGTACTCGCTCTGTGAAGGATAAAAATATTTATTTAAAGAGTTCTCTCTTCATGCATAAACAAAAGGTGAATATGATGGACTTGATGCTAAAAGCATTCTCAAAATATATTTATGGTGAGCGTCTGTTTGCCCGCAGCCAATGTTAACAGTCTTTTAGCAGCTAGTTTCTTACACTCAAATGGAACTTTTGTTTACAATTATGGCTGATTTTGTAAGCTAATTATCATCATACAATCATTCGTATTTTTTTAATCACTCATCTTAATTTCACTCGCACGCAAACTGAACACTATAAAAACCAAATTTTTTGTAATCTTTCTATTCATCGTTCACTCATTTATCAATGTTATCATTCATTCAATCAACTCACTCTCTTGCACACAAACTGAACTCCTTGAAACATAGTTTACACCATTTATTCATTCGTTCACTCACCTCAAACTCCAAATACTCGTTCTTGGTGAGCGTTTTCATGGCCACGACCAGCGTTCGCAAACCTTCGGCTGCTAGTTTCTTACACTCAGTGCTCAGCCAGGAAGAGTTCAGAAGCCCTGCTAGAGCCACGTCGGCACCTTTCACGTAGTACGTAATAACGTCTGTGTTTTCATCCTGTAATCAATATCAGTAAGATATTTGAATTTTATGGTATTCTAGTAATAAAATATTTGGATGCACATCATAGTAGCCACAAGCCATGTATTAATGGACTGTTCAAATATTGGTGAAAGCATTTCTTTTGTGATATTCTTGTTTACCTTAAGCTTGTGACAAATGTCTAATATTTATTTTAATTGAAAAAATATATACAAAGCAGATCAGTACATGCAAAATATAAAATTCCAAGGGATCGATAGACAGCCGGTGGTCACGTAAACAAAAGAATGAAAAAATAATGTTGATAAACACATCCGTGGTTCATACGTGGCTGCTAAGGTAATGAAATTGATAAAAGTTATTTAAAAAAAGTGTATTTCATAAAACCACCCACTTGTACGATGATGCCCATCATCTTGCTCTCGCTGGTGAACGGGAATATCTGTAGGATGGTGAACTGCATGATCTCATTCGCAGCGCGCAGCTTCAGCGATATGTTGTGGAGGTCTCTACGGTATAACGACACGCCCATCTGGAATAGAGTTATAGGGTATGATTTTAGGAAGCATACATTATCTCTTTAGGATTACATATAAAAGGCGTATGGGACTTTAGGTTTACATTTCCATCCAGCTTTTTAATTTTGTGCAAAAGTGGCGGCGACCAATAAAAACCAATAAAACCTTAAAAAATATTCTTAGCACTATTTTACAAATAAAATATTCTACGACAAAATCTACTAAACCGCCACGTTTAGCCGTAAACAGGCTGTAAAGGACAACCGAATTTTCGTTTAACACCTTTAAAACTCGTTTGAAAACCTGACCAAACAATATTTTAAATGTTTAATTATGTAATCTATCGGTTTTTGAAGGCTTCAGTCGTGGTCGTCACTTCGTAAAAAGTTTGAAAGAAAGAAAGAAAGAAAGAAAATAAATTTATTCGACCTAAAATTAACAAAAAAAAATTTACATTGAGAGATTACTTAAGATTAAATACAGATCCCACTAGTAATTAATTAAAAATAGGTAAGTAGGCTTAAGTCGAAAAGGCACTCGCTCAGCATTGGCCGTGGCAGTAGCAGAACGCATACCACGACGCTGATTTTCAGCGAGTGCCTTTTTTGTGGGTACAGATGAAAAGAAACACTTATTAAAATGTACATTTATATAAATTAGATTAACATAATTATAGTAATAAGATAACATTAAATTTATCATAAATATTTAAATTGATTATAATAATAAAAACTAGTAGTTTAAAACCAATTGAGTCACGGTCTATAGTGAAAACTTTTAGAGGTGCAGTCAAGAGCAATTAATGTATAATTACACTACGGAACCGCCACGTCCACACCTTAAGATAGACTCACCATGTCGGTCCACTTGACGAGCGCCACTTCATCGGGGCTGGAGGCCTGGTAGTCGCACAGCTGCTGCTGGGGCACCGCCCCGCCGCAGCTCTCGGATACAACGGAACTGGCCATGTCTATAACAAATAATAGATAAATTATTTCAACAGTTACTTCATGTTACCTACCCTGAAACAGAGTGTGAAATTATGTTGTGCAGGAGATAAAATAGTACTCAAGATTGTGAATCAAACATAGATCCACACACAGACCTCATCCATGTTAGTTGTGACATCATATGAGATTGTGGTCAAATATCTGCTTAGCGATAAATAAATAAAAATTCACTCCCTCCCCAAACATGGCTTGATGTGATTTCTGATGTACAAAGATGTTACACCTCAACTTTTCTGTGCACTTCTGTTCTTTCACTCTCATCAACTCGGTGAGAAGGCAGTCAGGCATGACCGTTCTTAAATCAGGCGCAGGACCAACGGGTTAACGTGCGCACTGAGTCATGGGGGTGTCAACACCACCAACTATAGGTAAACCGCGAAACTGAGACGTCTCTGACGTCACTTCTGTTGTATTTTTCTCCCAAATAATGTACTCCATATTTTTTATTATGAATTAAATGTTCTTCTTCAAGGTAAAAGAAAGATCGTTTAATTTATAGCAATGATAAGGAGTACATTGATTGGGAGGGAAATGTAAATACAGGCGACAAAAATGACGTCAGAAACGTCTCAGTTTTGCGGTCGACCTATACCTGACTTCGAGCTGTTTTTAAACAGTACAAGAAAAATCCAGAAACAAATTTCTGCCCGACCCGGGCTTCAAACCCGGGAACTAACCGCTACACCAACGAGGCAGTAATGATACGGTCCCTCGTTTGTGATACGTATGACTATATTATACGAGTGTATATGGTCACCTCGTTTTAAGTGATAATATTTAAAGGACCGATGCAGCACAATAACTTAATATTTTTTGTAGAAAACACTGGGTTTTTATCCGCTAGTTTTTGAGAAAATTTGAGACTACGGTAATATTTTTATATTTTATTAAGGCTAAGATTAGAGATAAAGAATGTTTGGGCATTGAATTGAGAGAGGCGTAGCCGATGACGTAGATAACTTTTTAAATTGTCAGGGTGCTGTTTTGAAAAAAGTTATTGTCTATGTTAAAGAAAATAATAAAAATTTAAATCTCAATTTTCAAAAAAAAATGATAGTGTCCTGTTTCTATGATGTATACAAAGCCACTGTTGAAATATTATCACTTAAAATTATTTGACCTTATAGATCTTATAGATCACTCACCCGACTGCGAGTCGTCGAGCTGTCTCTCCTCGACTTCGTAGACGGGCGTGACGTTGTGGCACAGCGCTATCGCGAGCACGCACCGCCACACTTGCCGCGACGACGGCGCTAGGACTTCGCCCCCCTCGCCTGATGGGGAGGTCGGCATGGAGGGCGCGTCGTTGGTTATGTACTGGGTAAGGAGGGATTCCACCTGGAATGGTAGAAATTAATAATAGCTAAGTCCTATAAAGTAAAAAGGCAACATCAGTCAGATAGCAATACGACCACGCGTTGATTTTACTCTCTACCCTCCCGTCGTAGCGTGATTTTTTAGTCCAGCCTAGAAACCTTTCACACATCAATAAAATGACCTAACTATAACAAAAATATATTTTCAAATCGGACCACCTAAGATTAGCGGGTTTAAAGAAACAACCTTTTCAGCATTATAATATAAGCATAGATTTAAAACATTACAGTGAAAGCAGTTTTATGTGATTCTGATTCACATGTAAATTACAACAACACAAGTTACTTTAGATAACAATAGGGGAGGTCTTTATTAAGCAGTGAACTCGCAGCTAACCATTATGATAATAACGTGCCAGATATGCTAAATCCGCTATCAAGTTGCTAAGTGATTTAGCATTGAACACGTCACATGATTTCATTTCGGTTCACTGACCTATGTTTGACTGGTAGAGAATGCTTTTGGACATTTTGGCCATTAAGTCCGCTATATGTACAACATTGTTTTATGCATTAAGTTTTAAAAAATAAACCAAGCTACGAAATTTCGTATGCCTTGGATAACCAATTAAAAATTAAATTCAACAGAATCAACATACCTCATGAAAGTTATTTTTGTCAAACAGAGCGTTCCCCAAATGCAGCTTCTGGAAGACCATTTCATTCTTCGTCAACGTTCCAGTCTTGTCAGCTAGGAGGTACTGTATCCTGCCCAGCTCTTCTGGTATTGTAGTGGTCCTCATCACTGTGCCTTCTATCTTCTTGTCCCGTTGAATGGTCCAGGAGTAGAACGCTTTGCCCATCTCTAAGTTCACTCGTAAGCTGCGGATGGTGAACGGGTATAAGACTGGATAAATTGGTAAGTGGATGTGTGTACTAACTATAACAGCATAAAATAGGTACACATACGACCAAGTAAGTAAAGTCGTGAACATAAGTAATAAAAAACATTTGAATTTGAATACAAGAAAAATGTTTAACTTTGAGTGTCATAATCAGGAACTAATCTGACTCAATAACTGCTAAAATCTGAACCAATCTTTGCTAAAAAGGTTGAAGCCGAAGAATTTCAGGATTCTCCTTTTTTATAAGAACCTCGTCCTCGCTCACTGATGAGTGAGTGAAGTTATATTGGATGAAACAGCACAAAAAAAGCCAGCCAAGTGCGAGTTGGACTCGCGCACCGAGGGTTCCTAAGAGGTACGGAAACCTAAAAAGCAGTATGCATTTAAATAGAAAGTTAGTAATAACTTTTTCTGTACAAATCTGCTTCGGTTTCAGTCAAAAATGCGTTTATACTACCTAACTACGATACAAAATAGAAAATAAACTTACCTAATAGGTACAATGTAAGAGAAAAGCAGCACAAATCTAAACAGGAACCCAAACCACGGTCCGTTGAAGCCTTTGAGCACAATCAGTAGAGACGACACCAAAACCGTCGCCACGAACAGCAGTTTCGTTAGATTGTTCACTTGAAGGTCCAATCTACCCACTTTAGAACGAGGCACGGCGTTATTCATTACGCTTCGGGTTTCGCTACCTAGAAGAAAATGACCGTTAAAATATTAAGTGTGTGGTACCACAACACCCAGACCAGACACAATATACAGAATTTTGTATTTTATATTGACCTGACCGGAAATCAAACCGGGGCGCTCGGAGATGGCGACGTCTTTAACACGTTCCGGGACAGTGCCCGCCTACAGGCGTGAAAACAATAAAACATCTATTGTGTCTGGAGTAGTGTCCCGGAACGTGTTAAACGCCTAAACCCGGCGTGCTTAGCCACTACATCATGGATTAAGTTATGGTTTAGTTTGGCATTTAATTAATGCTATTAGAGATTAAAGAAGACCATTGATTACACTGAATAGATAAATAAGGTACCTTATTTATCTATTCAGTGATTGGTTACATGAAAAGAAAGACGCAGAAATCTTTGTGAGAAAGAGCGTCATTTTTACAAGCGCATATTAATTCAGCTTTCTAGCTCCATAGCAATGGAAGCATCTACGAAAAAGTTTTAGTGTGTCCATTTCAAGTGCTTCTCCTGTATTCAGCTAAAGCATGTTTGGCCAGTGAATGTTCAATTTTGTTTTTCAGGAAATATGGAATAGTAGATTGTTATACAAGGGGAGAAAGCGACCCATTGCACTCGAGATGTTTCTGGCGCTCGAACGAAGTGAGAGCGCCAATAATTCGAGAGTGAAATGGTGCTTTCACCCGAGTTAAACATACTATTTTTCATTTCGACTGTGAGGAAAAACATTAAATTTACAATAGTGGTTGTAGATGTCATGGTCAGGTATTATGTAGTACAGCGAGAAAAGAAAACTCAAGTTTTTGCACAAAAAGACAGTTAATTTACAGTTCTCCAAACATCTAACATGATTAGAAATAATAACGACACGAATACATGAAAACAGTACGAAAAAGCAGACGATACGGAATAATTAAAATCCTTGTAAAAAATATCGATCGAATTTTCCCCACAGATAATAATTGTCAAAATTTAAAAAAAGTAGGCATAGAGTTCAAAAAGAAAAAATGACACTGACAATTTAAAAAAAAAGTGTCATCTTGGTATTATGGCGGGAAGCCGAATATTTTAATCACAGATTAGTAAATGTATATTTTAATTATAGATTGAATCAATTGAATATTTTTTATATCAACGATCATAATAAACATGTTTTTCAATGTATAGCTAAGCAAAAATGTTTATTATTTTTATAATATGATGTGACTCAATTATCTTTGATCCAAGCTTTGACTGCATGCCTTGACTCTATACCATGCCAATTAAAACTAAATTACTTTCCACCCTAGGGATGGATAAGCTATTTTCCACCCGGCTATCTACACAGGAAAGTGCTATTTTCCGAACAGGAGAGATGAAAATATTTTTGCCCAGGAAAACTAAACTAATTATATCCATATATTTGATCGCTATTTCGCATTTTTCGAGCGCCCATCGCTTACTCCTTAGGACCTCCTGTCTATAACACATGTTTGTAAGTGTACCTGTGTAAATGATCAGCCCAGTCGCCTGTCCCGACGCGACCACGCACCCGCTCCACAGAGTATTCTCTATATCTAAAGAGTCGCTCTCTTCTTCGTCAAGCCTCGTGCACGTGCCGATAAAAGAGTGTATGTCTTGCTCCGGTTTCTCAACCCATATCTTAGCGTTGATGTCGAGTAAGTGAGCGTCGGTGGGCAGTTTTTGTGTTGATGGCAGTGGGATTCTGGAACGTCAAATTGCTATATTAGCTTTGGAAATTATGGTGACTTGATATGATGGGTAAAGTATGGCTAAAGTGATGGATAAAGTCATTATGAGTTGAATAAAAAAAATGTTTTTGGGTGATGAATGGTATTGATACGATGATAATGCCGTTAATGTATAAGATGTTTTAAAAATGAATAGGAGCAGAAACTGATGTGTCAGTTTCAGTTCTGAAAATATTTTGGATGCTCATGTAAAATGGATTCAGTATATTAAAATGAGAAGCACTTGGAATGGTAAGGATTATTTAGTAGGCAAATCAAATGCTTTAAATCTGTTTTAAATTAGGTTATTATTGTACTTAATGTGCTGTTTGAGTCATGTTTAGAAATAAAAAAAGAATTAGCATACATTTTTCATAAACTATTGTTTATTTATTTTTCTTACTAAAAACATACCCTGATTAATCTATTTGTTTATAATCAGGCTACATTTACTTAAGCAATTATTGATCTACATAGCAAATAAATACTTAGTTTTATTTTACTATTGTGAGAAACAAAAAAGAAGAACATACAATTTAATTACAAGCATTGACTTCAATAAAGTAGCAATAATTGATACTTTAGCTGTATACAATATTGATAATTTTTTCAGTTAAATAAAGATAATTGTAGCATTTATTTCTGAATAACAAAGTTTACAATCTAAGATCATAAAATAGCAGACAAAAACAATGTGTAGCTATTTGATGCATATAGGTATAAGTGTAAGTAAACTACGTACACATTATCCTGTTATAGTAAGAGTAACTTCCTGATTAACAACTAGTTTTATTTCTAATTTGTTTTACTTACCTCAACTTCCAATCAATTTCCCCATCCAATTGGTCTGTCCGTATGAAAACTGTGCCCATTGTCTCATTAGTTCTGAGAAGAATCATGTCGGCAGGTACGCGCTGGCCTTTGTGGAGCATTACAATATCTCCAACTCGGAGGGCAGAGGCGGACACCTGCTCAGTGACAAACGGACGGTAGCCATCCACTGCAGAGTCCAGAACTATCCGTTCATACCGCTGTCTGTTTACTTCTTTGTCTCTCCTAGTAAAAAGTGTTTGTTTAAAAGAGCATTGCTATTTACAATTAAATACAAGTTTTATTGTTACATAAAAAAGATAAGGATGATTCATAATAATAACTTTTAATAATTCTTCAACTCATTAGTTATCTCATGTTTTTACTACCTATTACTGATAGTAGATACTATGTGGAAATAGTATTTTTTAAACACCATGTCCAAATTATGTTTTCTAAGGGCCCACTTGCGCATGATGATTTAAACCAGGATTACGCTAATCCTGGATTTAATATTATTTCTGTTTCTGTCTACATCAAATAAACTGACAGAGACAGAAGGATGGCTCTAACAAATTTACTGGTGCATCTGGTGCAATACATAAAAGCTACATAATAATTCTACTAACCTATATCTTCTGAAGTCATCAACAGCTTCTCTGAATAATGTGACAGCCAAAACAAAGCAGAGTGGTCCCCAATATGTGTACAAATACCCAATACGGATGCTAGGAATGAACTGACTCACAGCCATCACTAGGAAATACATGTTGAGGAAGAATCTGAACTGCTCATACAGCACCAGAGGTAGAAATGTGATGATGTTGTATTTCTAAAATAAAAACAAAACCATTCACTCAAAGTATATACAAAAATCTAATTTGTCATAATATATAATAATAATCAGTCAGGTATCAAACGACTGCCGGGAGTCGCATAATAATGGAATTTCTATTGTGTCTCGTTTACACATACTTGACGAGATAATATAGAATAATAAGGTCTAAACTATACGGTCAAACACAAAAAATCTATTCATTAGCATAAATCTACCGTCAAAATTAGATCTCATTATCAAATTGAGGTCACTTACTTGATTGCAGACATGGTTTTGAGGAAACTCTTCTTCAGGCAGCTGTCCCAAATAAATAATTCTTGAGCTCAACTCTTTTGTACGAAACTTTGAGAATAGGAGTCTGCAAATAAATCTTTATCTTAGCACTAATTATCTCGCTAGACAAAGGAAACGTTATTCAAACACGTATTGAGAGATACCTTGACCATAAGGATTTCTTCTTAGGCCTTGTGATAAGCGGCGTCGTTTCCATGTTCAAATAAGAGACTTAATTAAAATCGAAAAACATCATAAAACCTGCGCTAAAACGAGTTTGAAATAATTATTCACGTAATCAAAAATAAACATAAAAGTTTATAAACACGACGAACACCTTCCACAAAGCTTCGTTTTCTTTTTCTGTCACATTCTTTTTGACAGATGACAGGTGGTTGACAGTTACCCATAAACTAACCTGAGCTGACTTTTTCAATAGTGTTAAGAAAAACCGTTTTTTTATAATATATCTCAAACTTAAAAACATTGTAAAAAAGATTAGTGCTCGTCCAATAAACTTAAACTTTTTTTTGTGCAAAAAGATGATAATCCTGTCATGATGTGACGAATGATATACAATTTCTGACTTTTACTAACATTTTACATAACGGTTTACCTTTGTTCATCAAAGCGGTTTACTCAAATTGACCACACCACCTTGGAAAGTGACAGTTAGCTTTTATGTATTGGCAACATTTTATAAAGTAAATAAATATGGCGGCGGTGAGACGTTTTTGGGTGTGTGTAGTGTATTTACTGTAAAAAATATCGTGAATAAAATAATTCAAAGAAGTTACTGATATTCTAAATTAAAGTGCAGCAGTAGTTGGTGCAAAAGTGAAATGGTGTCCACTTGCTTGTGTCACTTGAACAAGTAATCAATGAATGAGCCTGTTGACTGACAAGACGAGAGTTAGGACTTCAATGCGTCGTTTCTCTCCCTCTGCGTTTGTTAGAAAGTAAGATGCTATGTGTATATAGCATTGTTGTATGTTTATTTTGGATGTACGCTGCGAAATAATGGTTGCGTGTTTACTACTGTACGTCTAGTTGTGCAGGCTGGTGTAGGTGTAATAATTAAATTTGCAAGGCTCCTATTAGATTCTGATGCGCCGCGACCGGCGAAGGCAGTGCGTCTGTCTCTGTCATAGCGACCGGGCACACCTCCGTTGACCTATTTTCTGGTTAATGCATTGAAGCTAACTATTTATGTCTAAGGGTGTAAAGTAGGGCGCCGCCGGTTCCAATTGTAATAACTGAAAAATCGCAAAATTTAAGCTTTGGTAGGTGTGTGAGTGCTAAGTGAGGAGTAATTTGTTTGTTAGTGTTAGTGCTTGTGCCTGGGTTTGTTGAAGGATTGTTAATGTCAGAAACAGGTAGGGGGTCTTTACCATTAGATCCTCCTATTCTATTTTAGTTATTTTTCTAAAAAGATTGTACATACTATTATAATCAGTTGTTGATTTAATTATTAGGCAGTGTGAAAGTTGTGTTTCTTTTGATTTAAAATAATCAAACAAGTAACTAAGTAATAAAATGCAAAAGATTGATTTACTTGAATTGAATCCTCAAAAAACATTTATAAAAAGAGCTTTAAATGAGATAAAGTGTATCTACCTAGTTATGCCAGAGAAACAAACAAAATAAAATACCAAATCTTTTTTACACAGGCAATAAACAATTTCCAATTAGAAGAAATAATAGCAATAAATGCCTAACATAGTAAAAACAATGCAACCAAGAAAGATAGACAAGAATTTTGAATTTAATAAAAGTGAGAAAAACACAGCATGATGGAATCGGACCTCCCGCCCGGTAGCTGCAACTCTACTGGACATCTGTCCACTATTGGTTATCACACCTTGCCAGGTTAGTCTATGTTTAGTCAATCTTGATTTTCCAATAGTAGAGTCCAATGCTGATTAAATTATAATCTTTTCTCTTTTTAATTGTCCTATAAACCAAACCTTTCTTCAACAACTACAAACCATTCTTTGCCATTGTCCTCTATATTTTTGCTCTACTGTTGATTTTTATTAGTTTTCAATTAGCTTTTTCACAATTAAGAATCATCAGATCACTATCTAACAGAAAATTATTTTAAAACTGTCAGTACATCTTATCACAAATCTCCCCAAATGTCTATTTTGTAACATTGAATAATTAATTTTGTGATTTATTCTTCAAGGATGGAAGAAACAAACTAGGAAAAGTCTTGTGGCTGAAAAGTGATTAATTTGTGATTGATTAACTTCTGGATCCCTTGTCATTATGAGTCAAGGTGTGTTCAATGTTTATTTAACATCCAAAGGCAGTCATGAGCTAATGCATTATTTCATTAAATGATATAGCTAAATCATAGTTGCCAGGTATCCTTGCCAGTTTGCTAAATGTATATCCTTATGCTAAGTACATAAGTATCTAAAAAATAGCTTTGTTTACTTGGCAAATAAAATGGTGGTGGAGTATTTTTTATATTAAGTACATACAATGTATGCAATGGAAAGGGTTTTCCAAAACATTGTTGCGACTGCTTGCAATTTATTTCAATGTAGTGTTATTATGGCATTCAATGAATCATGTATTTCAATGGGATTCAACTCATCCATCATCATGACGCTTTTCGAGAGCATTTGACAGTGTATTTCAACCTAAACTATACTGATCAAGCTCATCTAGCTATAAAAGTTAGTATTATACTATCTACTTACTTTACTTTACTTTACTTACTTACTTTTGAGACATAAAATTGTAAGTAAGAATCCCAAACTCGTCGTAAATCTGTTCTACCATACCTGTTGTTCATTTCCCTTCTTTTCGATATTATAAGCCGTGTCATCTTAGGCCTAGAAATACCCCGAGAGTCAACCCTAGGTACAATTCTGTTTGACTACAAGCCACGTATTTTCTGCTATACTTCTGCTACCGATATCTCATCAACAGTCATTCCTGATCATTAAAGCCTAACGTAAGTTGTCCGTCACACGAACGCTCGCTATCTTCATCTGACGCTTGCTGGCGTATCGTCAGGCGTCCGTCATCGGTCCGTAGATACAGTTTCGTTGGCTTCCACGCATAATGTAATGGCAAGCGTCAGACGACGATATCGTACGTATGACGTGGACTGAAGACTTTTATGCACGATAATAAACTAGCTTTTCTTCTAGGGCGGATGCACCATTCCGCCAGCACGCCGGCCGGCGTGGACGGCGCCGGCGGCGGATCGCGAACGCCGCCGGCGACGCCGAAGAAAGGTGGCAAGATGCTCGCAGTCAGGGTTCAAATGCTGGACGACTCCATCTCCATGTTCCAGATACAGGTATGGGCTTTTATAACCGTTACATAGAAAATTATGAGAATTCGTTGTTAGGATTAGAAATTATCCGTGAGGGTTACCGACCCTATAGGTTCATTCATTTAATAATTTAAGAGCTAGTCTCTTCTCGGTGGAGTTTTTCAATTCCTAACGCTTTTCCGCCATTATCTTGACCTCTTGATACCTATATTTTTCATTCATTACGATATTAAATAGCTATTAAAAATGACCAACCACTATCTGCCCTGCTTGAAAAAAAAACAAGCAATATTTTGCATTCTTCTTCTTCTTCGAGTCGACTAGTAACAAATCATAATATTTTCGCCCAGTGTTGTGCAACGTTGATTGCGTTGGTTTTCGTTATTTTGCATTAAATAATCACGAGACACTCCGCTAAAAATTCTGAAGAACTTGAGTAGCTTTTAAAAGTTTCGAAAAGTGATACGCTGTATAGTACCTACTTACCCTTTAACAATTTTGTTCCTTACAAAAACACAAGACCCTGGGCGAATATGTTTTATCAACATTTTCGCAATAAAACCTGACCAAACAGACGGGTGTAGATGTAAAATAGCTCTACAACAGTAGTAATGTTGACGATGACGCTCACCTGTTGACGAGTATTGTCTTTATGGACCTCCACGGCGAGGTAACATGACGTAAGCGCTGAAATGTTACGATCTGTGTATGACATGTTTACTTTATTCAAAGTTGTTTTGGCCAGATACGTTGCGTAGGATATCCTTATGTCATCCATACAGTGATTAAGTACTCGGCGACCGAATTACACAATGGATTTTGCCGCAACCAATTACTGTCTAGGCTAGCGTTGTAGACTAAGTTAATCGGTTTGATGTAATTGGTGTTCTGTATAGAATCGGAATATCGTGTAGGCAGCTGGTTCATACTATAAGTTGGTCACAATGTCCTTAATTTCTGAATATCGCTTTTTTCTTCAATCGTAGAAGTATGCTCTATCAGCATTGCACTTGACGTTTTAATTTCTAGGGTACAAGAAATATGAGTTTCATCAATTTATTATATCAATGATATTATATGTTTTGATATATTTTTGTACCTACTCCGCCTAGCCTAAGTATTATTTCCACAAGCATAACACATTTGTATTATGTAACAAGTATCAAAAGGCACTCCACAAAGCTTTATACCAGTACAGTCAGCATTTTAAATCCTCCCCGTTTATCCGCGAATAGTTTCTCGAAAACAATGTGTTGTACGAAATATGTGATGCAGGTGAACCCTTGCGGAATGTTAAGCAGGACACACATGGTTGAGTCTTTTTGGTGGAGTGAGTGCCGCATGCTAAGAGGATTACCTACATGACATTGTGCCGTAAATATTCGTTACTCTCGCTCATAGGAAGAGTATTATTGAGAAATACATATGTCTATGGTTGAGGGGTGGTCGTGAGGTGGTGAGTCCTAAGCTCTAGGATGCACGCACAGCTTTGCTGGCTCTAAGAAATCAGCTGCTTCTCAATAATATATTGTAAGTGTCTTCAAACTTACCGGACAACTGGAATAATGTCTCATTGTAAAATGCGATGACATATTCGAATGTCTACCGCAACATTAGTGAACAGGCTGCTACTAAGCAGATTTGAACCACCCTAGACCTCGTCTACACCTGACATCGAGTGCGATCGAGGTTAAATATCTGCTTAGCCGAGTAAAATAAATAAAAACATCAGTTTTAAGTTAGTGCTTAACGCCTTTCAGCTCCATTCCTCCATTACTATACAACTTTTTTCCTTTACTATACGATCTTCGCTGCAACAAGTTCTTACCTTTAAACTTTGACACTGATTAAAGTTAAGAAGCACACGATACGCCTCTGCATACTTTATATGGGAATTAAAAAAATCATTTTCCAATAACAACAAAACTAGTCTCAGTATGTCTTTAATCCTGAAATAGTGTCTGAATGCGGCTAAAATCTAATTTCTTGCTTTAGGTTTCTTGATTAAATCTTTTTTTCGGGATTAGTTAGCAGGTTGTTGGCTCTGTGTTGTTTGTTGTTACACCCCATTAATATTCTCATTCGTTTCAAAGACTTACGCGCCAGTCGAATTAGTTAGTTGTTTACTTACATTAGCCCGTAATGGATAAGTTTGTATCACATTATCATTAGAGCAGGGAGTGGTAGAGGTACCGTCAGATTCGAAACCGCAAAAAAATTTGATTGTCATCATTACCAAATTTAAGAAATAGGCTTTTGTCGATGGAGTTTTTCCATAAACAATACAAATTAAAGAAGATAGCGTGATGGTTTTCCTGTTGCCATCCACACCACAGTGTAAGAACCGGGGGTTTCCACTTCAGTGGACAGAAAATGCACAATATGATTGGTATTGTGTCTGGATTACTGTCCACTAAAGTATTAATACGCAGTAAAAAGCTTTTCCTGATTTAAATCTTCAGCCTTCTACCAGTACTGATGTTGCTGCTACCCATCACCAGGGAAACGCTTATTTTTTTTATGGCGGCGTTTACTCGCCATGGCATGGCTAAAACTAAATAGATCGTTACTTTTTTTATTAGAGAAGAGTAATGGTTCTGCGACAAAATGGTTTAAACTCACTCAAAAAAACTATAAATTCAATAATTGACAAAATAAATCCATGTATTTTTACCTGTTAGCAATAACGATTATGATTATGTGTTTGGAGACAATATGGACTGAGATTGACAATAATGCTTACTTACTTCACACTACTTACGCTTTTAACCCAAAGTGGGTCTTTTCTACCCAATTACATTATGTTATCTTATCATTAAGCAAACGAAGTCCGCTATTTAACCAATCTGAGTGTTGACTTAACTCTCTGAATTAATTTGTTGTGTCTAAATCTTGGCTAATAGTTGATTGAAACTGAAACAAATTACACATTAACATTAACGTTGAGTTAAGCCTGTTATTCTGAGCTTGAGAAATTATTAATTCATGCCCTGCAATAGTTGAGAAATAAAGTTTTACTAAGCCTTCATACAAAAGCTTATTATAAAATTCCGCCTTAGTCCTTACTGATGGATTGATGATATTTGATATCGCAATGGCTGGTTTTGTTTCATTTTTCTATTTATATGCTTTTGGGATCTATGTAATCCCGAGTATTTTTTTTCGAATCTATTTAAAAACTGTAATGCATGATATCTTCATGTATCGATTTCGATATTACAAATGTCGAGATTCCGGTAAGACTGTTTTTTGTTATAAGATTAGTCGCAAATGTGTTTTGAAATTCATAGACATCAAAACTGTTATATCCTTGATTAATCTTACACAAGAGGCGTCTTTCTTGAGGTCGGCTCTGAAATTTGCAAGTCACTAATTGTCTTGAACAACTAATTACAAGTTTGTCTGAGCACAAGCAACATGCCCTAGATATTTAGTAGCACTTAAGTATCATTAGTTGTCTTGACGTTGATCGCTATTGACTTGGGTCAATTTTTAGAACGTGTAAAGTTCGTTTTCTCTTCTTTTCCATTTTAGCAATTCAAAGATCATTCTGTACTTTAATCGAGCAATTCTGGATCTCGGAAAGGGCTCCAAGGATTTTCATAAAATTTTGTATACAAAGAGTTCCGGAAAAAAAAATCGTTAAAATTTTTATTTTCAGAAAATGACGCCATCACCGTATTTTAGGCACTGATATAGGGCTTAAAAGACATTATTGCGTTGAGCTATTTTCTCTTTTTTTTTCAACATAATACCGAGTGAACCTCTGTCACCCAGATTTTGCTTTATCAGCCCAACTTTAGACTAGCAAATTCACGATGTGGTCGCTATCAATATTCTATCATCCGAGTTGTAATGTAAGTTACGTTCATAGGAGTTATTTCTACCCACTGAATTACTATTCAGTGTTTCTACCGTAAACATTTTTTATGTTTGACTTAGTCACATCCATGTATCTTTGTTGGAATGTGGTTATCGTACATTGTGTTGTGTATTCCAACACTAGATAATGTGTTCCTCAACAAACTTCCGTCACACATTACACTTAGGCCTGTGAAAGAAACCGTGTTATCTCCATGCGAATAAATTCCTAATTATTTACACTTAAAATATGTAGCACGCTCGGTCGCTACTGTGTTATTTAGAGTAGCGATAAATCCACATGTAAAGTTTTTTTTTATTGTTGTTAATTTGTGATATTGAAGTAAAAACTAATGAAAGCATGGTTCTCGCTGTATACAGTCCTGTATTGGCACTACGGTTAGTCAAATATTGTAAGTGTAGAGCCTAAAATCCAGCTATTACATAAGGAAAAATACTGTTAGAGAAATCCCATGTTTGCACGCTCGAAATTAAACCGCTAGTTTTTTTGTAATAAGAAAGAACATGTAAGGCTTTGAAATGCAATATACGCATAGCTTTAAAATTAGTATTCTCTCTCAATTTGTTACAAGGTAAATTGGACAAGTCCGCTTACATTCTAATTGATAACATATTCAGTTCTGCAATTAAATTGTCAATAATAAAATACAATGGTGCTTGCACTCGATGCGTGTAATGTGGTTATTAAAATGTATGTGCCTAGCAACGCACGCATTCACGCGTTTTTACATTATGTATTAATGTAAAGAATACAGCATTTACAGGGTTCAAGTGTCAAGGAACCCATCTAACTAAACCATTTCTATAAGAAACATTTTAAAAATAAAAACGCTCAACAAAGAACATTTAAGGTTTCTCACACATTGTCCGCTTGAGTGTCGTATTTTCTCCCAAATGTTTTTCTAGCCGTGTAGTTGCTTGTTTCGACGCCCCAGCCGCATTCATCTTACATTCTGTCCCTTGGGTTCGCACGTGGATTCGCCTGATAAATCATACACTCACATTTGCTCTAACCTTTCGACTTCACGCTATGATTATCCAAGGTAACTTTATTTATCGTCTCGTGAGTCTAGTCGGGATAAACTATCTATATCTAGTCCTTTTAATTTATTCTATTGATTTATTCTGAAGTCTTGTCACTCTGTCAAACATTGCTTTCAATTTCATGTAGATTTTTTTGTAGTTTTCTGTATTCAGTAGAGGATAAAGATACGATTAGTCGACTCGTGAATGAGCATCAACATTTTGTAAGTTTTCTGTAACCCTGATGTTAAATGAAAGATACGGTCGCGGGCTCTCATATCTTGTTGTACCCATGGAGAGAAAAAAAGCTTCGCGCGAGGTATGTCTATGCTTGTACCTCACGTCGTCTCTTGTTTGAAGTCTTTTCATGTCGTGTGTGCAAGCGATTTTCGTTGAAAAGTGGTTAGGGACGAGAGGCATCGATCGTATTAGTAACTAGGGAATTAAAGGACTATTTATTTTTATAAAAGTCAATATTTTCTGTCTCTGTTGTTGACTGCCGTTACTTGCAGAACATCACCTTCACCTCCCTTCTGTCAGATCAATCTTACATAAGTGCGTTCACTCCCTCGCGAACGCACATGATAAATCATACACTCCCATTTACCACTTGTCGGAAATAATGCGCTCCTCGGTCACCTCCTATACACACAGGTATCATTCAGTAGGGCAAGCACGAATAATTTGCGTCAAGGTATTCGTATCGTTAACGTAAACAATTTGTATGAGAATCGTGTCGAGCGCCTCTATCGGATGTAAAACAAACTAAATTTGGCAGCACGAATGCCGGACGCACCGTAATATAATCGTGCGGTAACATTATTCTATGATTATGTACTAGCTGAACCTTTAATTGACGTATAAAATCTTGTAGTAAACTTGCTACGCTTAACGTTACGAATACTTGAAAAGTTCGTGCTTGGGCTACTGGTTCGTTCTTTTACTAGTTCGTGACGTCATCGTTGTAGGTGTACCTGCGAGAGGTGTATTGATAGATCAATACATAGTAAGTAACCAGTGAGACGCATCAAACAATGTTGCTTATTTCGTTTGTAAGCTGCGTAAAGGTAGATGGACATCTTACGACAACGAACATCATATTCAAACTATGATCGAAGACGCTCGACCGCAAAGACAGCACCATCCGAAACAAAAACACAACTTGTATTTTCTAGAGTCAGAAATAATCGCGTACGTCTGTACGAAGCCATACTTTCTATCCCTTGAGTACTCACATAAATCAATGTCCTATTTACCTCAGCCTTTCAACTCTGCGCTATAATTTCCTAAGGTAACTGGAACTTAGTTTATTAGGTTTCGTGTTTCCTTGCAGCGAATACTGGAAGACCTAGATTAACGAAAAACTTATTCCATTTATTATCAAAGCTTCGGATAAACAAACGAAGCTTTAGCAATGATTAAGCCTGGTTCTGAATCTGGATTGTAAATCTTATTATCTTTAATTGCCTTATTATATTGAAGAGTACTTTCATCTTTTACAGGCAAAACAAGTCCAAATAAATTAGATTTTTTTAAACGGTATTTATGTCGGCTTCTTTATTCGCACTGCCATAATGTAGAATACGAAACTTGTCGTTAAAAAAAAACAATTAAAAGCTAATGGTTTTTCAACGTGGAATGGCTCTCGTATCAAAAGTCAATGAGTCTGCCTCCTACACAGCTGTGCAAGATCGAGATAGAACACGGTCTAACGCGGGGTGTAGGATGAAAAGTGTTCGTGCTGGCTATGCGTTGATTTGAGTGAATATTTTTATGGGGGTCCTCAACAGTAAAAAGACTATTAGGGTTCTATGTATCGATTGTTTTAAAAACACACCAAAACTTAGGCAAGTTTTGTAAGGGTAGCACAAATATCTTTTGACTCGTAGGGGCTGGATCTCCATGGATTGCGTAAATTAGGACAAGCAGATCTTGTGAAGATGCATCCGATGCGAGATGGTGATGATCCCATTGAAAATTATTGCAAATCTCATGATATTTATTTTTTTAATGTTATCAATTCATCATCATCACATTAAAGAGCTTAATATGTGTGTTTTTTTTCCATTTGCATTCACGACCTCTTGCTTGATACGGCGAATAATTAACCTTTTTCTTTATTTGATGCAGCTAGCTTTTCTTGGTCGTCCTCTCTTCCTTATTCCTTCTATTCTTCCCTCTATTATGGTATATGGTTATCAGTGGTCTATTATGGTATTGGAAGTCTTGAATACGGTAAAGGAAAAGAGAACACTAATGGAAACAATTGAAAGTAGAAAAGGGCGAATGATACGACACGACAGCTTTATCAATTCATAATCGTCGACAAATTTGTTATACATAGATGTCAAAATTGCACCACTACATAACATGAAACTTTATAACTGCAGTGTCGGATGCAATATGAAATTCGTTCTTCACCAAAGTGGCAGATTTTTTATACAATGCCAGTAAAAAGTTAGAACAAGTGCAATATATCTCGACCCAACAAAGTTGCATAAGAGCGCAGTTCCATGCAATCTGTAACAGATACCGAAATCTTTTTGGACGGTGCCAAATAGTTTCCATGATTTTGGAACTGCTAAATGTTTTTTTTCCATTACCGTTGTAGGAGTTTATTGTTGCAGGTTTTTAAATGATAGGAGTTGGAAATATTTAGTCGCAAAGTTCGTAGGAACTCAGCTGACAAACAATTTTAATGGCAATTATACTGGGTGTCCCGTAAGTAGTGGTGATGAGGTTATGGTCTATCAGAATAAGCCAACATGGGTTAAGAAAAGTCTCATGGTTTAAGAGTTATTCAAAAATGTATATTTAAAAAAAATACTTACGGGACACCCTGTATATTAACAGGGATATAGATTTTTTTTTTATTCTTACAAAATTCACAGCTCTTGGTACAAATTAAGCTCATCTTACATACTAAACTAACAGCCAATAACGAATTTACTTTTTTTAAAACATAGAAAGTAAAATCAAGAGTTGACATGGGCAATCAATAACAGGTTTTATAAAGTGCGTGTGTATACTTGCTAATAATACCTACTATAAAATTTACTTATTTACTCGTTGACTAAGTATATAAACCTAAATTTAAATGGATTTATTACATATTTATATGTGAATTGTATATTTTTAAGTGGATACAACTGTTTAACTGTTAACAATTTTAAACACTTACTTAAAATTGCAAGAAATCAAAATAGAAATAAAATATCATAAATTACACATTAATCATTCTTCTCATTGTGAGAGAGTGGCTCAAGTACGCTCATAACACCTTTTTTGAACGCTGCCTTCGACAAGTGACAATTTTAGTATTTTCTTATGTTAGCGTTACAACATTCTTGTGTTCGTAACCGCAAAGGTGATGATTCAAAGCTGTTGTATGATGGTTACTCGTCATTCTTATCATCGCGATGGCAACTGTCTTTGTTATTATGGCGTGTTGCCAATTTGTTATTATTGTTAATTATATTGTTAACAAATGGCACTTATTATTCATCGTTTCGTATTGGCGTGGATATCTGAGTTAGATCATAAATATCAGTAAAATACAGACTTGTAATTATTATTCTAAATGAGCTACTGCAAGCCTTGGGTAAATTTGCATCTTGTCAAGATAATTAACTGTGTAAATAACTGCTGAATTCATCTGTATACATTCATAAACTAATATGATTATAGTAACTGGTTAATAAAAGAAAAATAATAATGCGTATACCTACCAGGTGGAAAGAAAGAAAGAAAGAAACATTTATTCACATTCACAACAATACATACATAATAAAAATTATAATATAAAAAACATGATTGTGTATCAAAAAGGCTCCCGCTCAGCACTATTCGTGATAACCATGTGTAATTGGATGGATGGATGGATGGATGGATTATTTTTTATCCTGATTATAAATAGTTTTTGGTATTTTAAAATAAATGGGCTTGAAACCGATTTTTTTAATTATGCTAGACCTCTTTTAGTGTAATCCTCTAAGGTTTATAGTCACAAATATATGGCCGCCATTTCCATAACTGCAGTATTATGAAATTTCAAACTCAGGGCTTATGTTTTGTATGCACAACATAACAATATGCAGCATAACTTGCATATAGAAAAAGAGCGTGTATTTGCACTTCTACTGTCAAACTAACAGAAAGGTTTATGTTGTTTTGGAGAGAACTGAGATCATTGGTTTTTGCTTAGCATTCGTAGATAATCAGCAGGCTGGCTTAATTTACTTATATCCTAACATATAATTCGGCTGTTATGACATAAAATTGCCTTATGTACCGGGGCCAAACCCTCCAGTACCCCATTAGGACACTCAACTCCACAAATGCAGTGACTCTACCTACTGAGCTTGTCTGTATTGTGACTTGTGGCTGCAGCATTCGAATAGCAAACTCATTCCACCGTGCATTCTATTTCGGCTGCGGATCGGAAGCCTGCTCCTGCTTCTATTGTAAATGTAGAATTGCGAACTGATATCGTTCATGCGAATTTTGGAACTCTCAAAATATACTCTCTCGCATAATTTACATTGTTATTCTTCAATTAGCATTTTACATTTTGGTGTTACACTTAATTTTGCATTTATGGGTGTTTGTACAACTCTAAATTCTGTTACAAAAAGCCTTCTAGTCTGCTCTATATCTTAGAATAGTTAGATACGGGATTGCTACCCGAGATATAGATACCATTGTAGAGCTTTAGTGCCCCAGAGGCCGGTGATAAACCGTTCATTAGTTTCAATAAACGTGGTCTATACTTATCGCACATAGTTAAGTTCTCTTTTGTCCAATTTTCTTAAAAAATACCGTTTTAAGTACAATAACAGTTGGTGTAGACGCCCTGATAAGATAACGTTGACGCTGTTGATTTATGTCTCAACATTTTAAAAGCTAAACCAGTCTGCATGAAGTTTTGTGAATATTTTAACTGAACGCTTGTGCAGACAACTCTAAGCGTTCTTTATATTTTCTAGTTTCATTTATGTTATAGCTAAGCTACATTGTCTAAAGAATTTCCTTTGTTTTTTAAAACATAAAAAGGCAAATAAGTTCTCAGTGCTCTCTGGTTTATTTGACTCTATTAGAGCGGAAATCTAGATTGCTGAAATAATATTAAGCATATTCGATACGAACAGCTAAGCTGAAATTACAGGATATTGGTTACCGAAAGCCTCGAAATCCCCAAGGATCACTAATTTACCGATCGAATAACGGACCGTTAAATATTGGTGCATAATTTACTTCCAATCTTGCCTGTGTAGTTAAAAACGGATTAAGTTTAAGCGTGAGATAACCTATTGAAAGCTTTTCTCATTAGTATACGCTTCTTTTCTTTACAGATATAGAGCGTTGTATTAGCACAGAATATATAATAGTACTACATACAGAACGGCCACTCACCTCCCCTCCCTAGTCTGACTTACCTCACTATCGCGCCGGAATTAGGGTTCTCATTAGGGGACCGCCTAGCTCGCATGGCACGCGCATGTTTGCGACGTTAACGGAAGTACAAAGTTTTGTGTACGAGAGATGCCTAAGTACTGTGAAGTGTACGGGTTTCTTTCTTCCTCGAGAAATGACTCCGATTTAAGCGTTTTTCGTTACCCAAAAGATGAGAGACAGTAAATAACTTATACAAAATATGCAACCACAACTAACCTATTCAAACTATTCAGTTACAGTGAAAAACTTTAAAAACGTTAGGTAAAGGTAACATTCTTTAGAATTATGTGTATTTAAGAAATTTTAATTGTAATATTTATGTGATCAGTGAAATTAGGTGTTGCTAAGGTAGATACAATATTTTTATTTCTCCACGATGCCACGTGAATATGACATTACGGAAATGAGTACTTGTTACCTTGTATACTAAATTAAAGTAAATTACGTTGTTTAGGTATCTGTTTAATTAAGTGAAAAATGCTATGACCGGCGTAATAGACTTTGTCAACCCTTATAGCACGCACACAAACGCAGCGTCTGTGCAACACGCCGTCTGTCAATGTATGGCCAAAATGAAAAGTTTCTTCCGAGTGTCCGGGGTGTGGTATTAGTAACTTACCTGCGTATTAAGTGGTTTATACTGTCGGATATTTTAAAACGTAATCTGGAGTTCATAGGCAAATACTTAGAAAAACTTCGTCATATTCAGTGAGTTGTTATTACTACGTATAGAGAAGCTATGCCAAGCAAAAACTGTATCGCAAATACGACGGCAAGATTGTGACGTATTGCTTGAAATTTGAATTTGGAATATGAAACCGTTTGAATGAGTTGATGACTAGTGGCGTCAATTCATGGAGCATGAAATTTGTTCGTGGTGTCAGTTCCGTATGGAATGTTAAAAGTTCAATGGTCTTTTTGCGAGTCATGATGTATTGCTACGTCACGCTCACGTTCTACTCTCGGGAGTGGGTTAGCACATTTCGAGCGTTTATAAATTGTTTTAGACGAGCGTGAAAGTGAGTGAACATGGACTGGTAATCCCTTCGACGATCCGTGAAGCATGCACTGAAACTTTTGCGTTCGAGGTACAGATTTAGACGCTCTTGCCGACGACGCCGATCGGGGTGACTCGGACACATACTGGGGTTAGCCATGTACCTACTTACAAGTTCAAGTCTTACAGCCTTACCTTACCACAAATACATAAACAAGACTTGAACTACTAGTTAAATGTTATACGGCTACATTGAAATGTATGTCACCCTGATGTCCTTTGACTTGATTAACGTTGATTTTAAACTAGCCATATTATATTTCAACAGTGGCCCAAACCTAGTTCAATTATTTGGGTTATTTTTGTTAGTTGATGCAGTCGGTACATGAGGATTTTTAACTTGTTACTTACAGGTGGTTTGGTACCTACTTTTTCTCGTATAAAGCGAACGGTATATTATCGACCTAGACTTATTATTACAGGTATGACCTAAGATTTTTAAAGTATACGTTTACTTCTTACTAACTAAGTACTTTCCCTCTTAACTGATGGATGAGCCACCTGGATTTTGAATGTAAAAAGGAAATTGTAAAACAGAGCGAAAGTTTTGTTAGTTCAATTTTAGGTTGCAGCTCTACATGCTCTAATTAGAGAGCTTTGTTATTGATGTCTTACTATTTAGATCATATTTTTTGAATCATCATAACACATCGTGCATAATATGTTCAATAGGCAGATTCCGCAAGTCATGCTGTCTCATGGATCGACCGACACGACCTTTAATCATGTAGAAGCAGCGACCAGGCTAGATTGATACATTTTTAACCGACTGAATAGACAAGGATAATGCTTTTGTGAGAATTTACGTGTCTACAGTCGAGAATGTTACATATTTAGTCATTCGTACAGCACTTCATTTGACACAACTTAGTCACTTGGTTTTCCCTGTAACATACATTTTTGACGTGTTTATTCACATTATTTGTACTACACCTACCTTATTTATTATCGTATCACTAATTTGACCAAGTACATATTTACAGCAGCTTCAAACCAATACCATAAACGTTCAGCTACCGTTCCGCCCACACGCTCCAATTTATTTAATCCGAAATAAATAAGGCATGTTGCCGAAACAGGACGATTACAAGAAAATATATTAAAACGATAAGGAACATCCGGATACTAAGCAATTTGAACAATCCCGGGTATCTCCAGAATGCGGGGGAGGATTATGTAAAGCAATAGCGACTAGTTTGTACATCATACCCAATTTCAGTTAGGAATCAGAAGTTGTTCATTACATAACACATTCTTTTTCTTTTTCTTTGTGAGTCTATGGTAAACCGACTTAAATTAGTTGTGCCCAGTAATTGGCGACGCGCCTCGTCATTTGCACATATAAGATTTTCTAGGGAACGGGAGGAAATGTCTTGTGGAGTGAAATACACATGCCAGGTCAGCTCCGTCATCATAACATATTGACAGTACTCTAACTTTCAGACAGTGGTTAAGCAAGCCACGTGCTAAGAGGGGCAGTTAAGGTATTAATTTCGTCCATTTAAACCTCTTAATAAATGACAGATTTCACTTTGCAAGAACTGCCGTCACAATAACTGTGCAAGGATTGGAATTACACTTTATTCTTCCTTTCTTAATATCGGCGAGTCGTCGGCCAGTTTCTAGAAATGATTTATAACTTAGAATTTTACAAGCGATTTTGGCTTAAACGATGGTGCAAAGGGGCAATATCTAGCTAGACAATCCAGAGACGATTTCAAATAAAAGCAAAAATATCCGCCACAAAGAGCTAAGGCTGCATTTCTGATCAATGCATCGCGTTCTCTTGAGCATAATGCCTCTCTCACTGCTACTTGCCTTACCGATTTGTCACTGAAGATAAAGCCTTATGCACTCGCCTTTATCGAGTACTTGGCACCACGCCAGGGATTTAACAGATCCCCGGTCAGTGGCTCGGCTGTGATGTTATTTTTATTATTGATTGTGATTTGTGATATGAGCGAACGTCAAGACAGCGAACAACAGGAAACTATGGACAACATATTGGACAATATGGACAACGAAATTGGTTGAAATTGTTACAGGAAACGGACTTGACATGGGTTGTTTGTTGTTACTGCTAGCTATAGCTAACAAAGTTTTTTTAGAAACATGTTTTTTATTTCTCTTGTTGACATCATCTTTGTCTTGAAATCTAGTCTTAGCAAACAAAAGCCACTTTCGTTATTCATGTGACTCCACAGTACACAATGTCGTCTAAATGCGTCGCACTTGTTACCACGCAGACTCAGTTCAATTCGATGCTGCAGGGAAAAGTTCAAAAATCGTAATCTCAGCAGGGATTTTCAAACTAAGCTCTTCTACTTCGAACAAAAACATCTAACTTCCTAAACTTCCTCTTATCCGTTGTGTAATCGTACAGATACGTAGATAACGTGACGTGTGCTCGGTGCCTTATCTCTGGCGCACCGCCAGAGTTAGTAAAAAGCCTTAGGCGGACAGTTTTGATTGCCCCAACGATGCTGCCTCTTGCTGTCCCCTCCACGGTCAATTTGTCGTTACAGTACATAGGGTTGCCAAGTATGATGTAAGTAAGTATTGTACGGTAATATTCTTAAGTCACTGAACATTTTCAAATCAAATCAAATTTATTTATTACAGACTACATGGGTCCATGGGTTAGTACAAATAGCTTAAAAAAAATAGAGGTTAGTAAATACAATACAATACAATACAATTTGATGCTATAAAAATTTACTGTACCATGTACCTAAGTGGCACTCCGTGCGGACGCGACCCGGAAATGGTACTGGTTGCGACTTCGGTCATCGTTCGCACGAAATGCCTCAATATAGGCGCATGCGGATCATCTGCCACAATCCTCAGGATGCTGTTGTCACTTCCCCGCACTCGGCTAATCAGTGACGCCATCTTCTTTCGAATGAGAGCCTGAAAACCGTCAATATTTGACTGTGCAAACATTTCTGAAGCACTGCAGAAGCGAGGAAGTCCCAACATCATCCTGAAAATATTGTTGTATTGGATACGGAGAGTGTTTAGAGACCTTTTAGTACAACAGATCCACAGACCGCCCGTGTACAGATTCTGACAGTATGCCTTAAAAAGAGTTATTTTGACATCCTCCGTACAACGAGCGAACCTGCGGGCCAGCATGTTACCACGGACTGCCAAAGCTCTTCGCTCCCTTTCTATATCTATATCGTCCTTAAGGTCGTCGGTGAGTATATGTCCTAGATATTTAAATTTGAAAACTCGGTTCAACTCTACACCACCGAGGTAGATTGGAAGTGTTGATTCAGGACGCTTACCGACGGCCTTAAAGACCATATATTCACTTTTTCTGACATTATATGCCAGACCATGTGATTTAGCATACCTTTCACACACTTTTAACATTTCTCCGATAGCACTCGCAGTGGGACTCAGCAGCACCATGTCGTCCGCGTAGCTGATGTTGTTGACACTCACACCACCCACTTTGCATCCGACACGCATCCTGCTGAGCTCCACTATGAGATCATTTACGTACAAGTTGAAGAGCTTTGGAGACGACAGCCCCCCTTGTCTCACGCCACACTCCAACCTGTACGACTCAGAGAGTTTGTTAGACCATCTGACACAGTTCGTCTGATGTGTGTACCAATACCTAAAGATATTTAGAATCTCAACCGGAATACCCCTGTCCCCCATCTTCCTCCAGAGTACATCATACGAGACGAGGTCAAAAGCTTTGGAGAGATCCAGGAAACAGGCGTAGACCGGTGTCCTTCGGTTCGTATAATATTGGACAGTATGCTTGAGACTCAGTATTGCGCTTTCAGTGGATAGTCCGGGCCGAAAACCGAACTGCGCATCATGTAGGTTTAAATACTTTTGTAAACACGTATCAAGCAAACTGTCCAAAACCTTGGCCACCGTAGTGGCAAGAGAGATAGGGCGATAGTTGCTTTTGTCAGATATATCTCCTGTCCTGTTCTTGACTATAGGTATCACAATAGTTTTCATTAGGTCCGGCGGCAGGTATAAATGTCTAATGCACAAATTAAAGAACAGGGACAAGACCCTTGGCAGGTGCACACCAGCATGTTTCAGGTGCTCGATACTGAGCCCATCGTGCCCAGGAGATTTGCCTCTGCTCATCCGTTTAATTACATTCCTGACCTGACTAGCTGTAAACATTAGCATTTGCTCTTCTCCGTGCAAGTTGGGCCCGGGCTCGGGCATCCCAGTGGAGGGACCGAGTGGTGATTCCACCTTGAAATGTGTCATAAACAGGTTTGCAATTTCTTCTGGGTCACTTTTCCCCTCCACACTCGCCGGCAGGCCAGGCTTAACGTCCAACTTACCAGTACTTTTCCAAAATTTCCCAAAATTCTTATCGGCTCGAAACTTTGCTATTTTGTCCATTTTTATCTGCTCCTGGTTATTTATGCACCATCTCAATCGGCTTTTAAAAATTTTGCGCGATTCTCTCATCTGCTCATACACTTCACCAGAAGTTGGTCTATTATGTAAAACCCACATTTGGAATTTAAGCCTGGCCACCCGGTGAGCATCACCTACATTCCTATTCCACCCATACAATACCTTTCTTCTACTGGGCTTACAACTAGTTATTTTTTTTGTTTCTATGGCCGCACATCTCAGTATATTTATAATACGGTTATAAAAATCGTCCAGTAATCGCTTATGACCTACAAGCCCGCATGACCCGTGACTGCAAGCGGTAAATTCAGATGGAAAATCAACATCTCGCAGCCCAGAGTGACATAGTTCGTGGTATCTGTTTATCTGAGACTTGTCTCTTTCCCCCCAGGTCACCGCACTACGTTGCATATCACGCGCCATCCGCTTAGGCCTAACAACCTCCAAATTACACTCTAAAAAGATTGGCAGATGATCCGATAAAAATACATCCTCCACAATACCTACACCAGTAACAGTTTGCCAGGCTGATAAGGAGACCACACAGTGGTCTAACCAGCTCTTACTACCATGATGCGAGTCTATAAATGTATAGGTAACAGGTTCCAGCATTTCCACATCCGCACACACCCACGAGCGATCCGCACAAAAACTACCAAATTTTAAAACCATGTCAACGTAACCAACCGTACCCCTTAAAAATTTATTGCAAAAAAAAACTTGTTGATAGCGACTTATAATACTGACTGTACACCTATTGAGCCCGCTTTTAAAGATAAGGCATTTTCGTGGCACAAACATCATAAAATAAACAAGAGCACATTTCAAAGTTGCCAGATGTAGGTCCAGTTTTCTTATGCCTATCTTATCTAAATGAACCAGCGAATTCTTCAGATGTACGGTGCCACCTTTAGAGCGAAAATGGCTTACACCTCGCGTCGCCTTTTTAGGGTTCCGTAGCCGAATGGCAAAAAACGGAACCCTTATAGTATCGTCAAGTCTGTCTGTCTGTCTGTCTGTCTGTCTGTCTGTCTGTCTGTCCGTCCGTATGTCACAGCCACTTTATTCTGAAACTATAAGCATCACATAGCTGAAACTTGGTAGGTAAGTGTATTTTGTTCACCGCTTTCCGATTCAGATACAAAAAGTAAGAAAAAATAATATTTAAGGGGGGGTTCCCATACATGAAACTAAAACCAAAAAATTTTTTTTTACTCAAATCTATGCGTGTGGGGTGTCTATGGATAGGTCTTTTAAAATGATGTTGAGGTTTCTAAAACCATTTTTTCTAAAAGTGTAAGGTTTGAGATATAGACGCTTCCAAAGTGGTAAAATGGGCGCCCCCCCCCCATCTAACTTTTGAACTAAGAAAGTGAAAATTTTGAAAAAAATATATGATGTAGATCACTACAAAAACTTGCAACGAAAATTAGTTTGAAGGAGATCGAACCAGTAGTTTCTGAGATATTGCACATTTTTATCAACCGCAAATATAACTTTGTCTTTCATACAAACACTATGAAAAACAAAGTTATTTTTGCTGTCGCAATATATTGTGATGTTTTCGTTAAGTGAAAGTAAGTAGACCCTGAATTCAGTTAAGGGTGGCACGGAACCCTCAGTGCGCGGGTCCGACACGCACTTAACCGGTTTTTAGGGTTCCGTAGCCGAATGGCAAAAAACGGAACCCTTATAGTTTCGTCAAGTCTGTCTGTCTGTCTGTCTGTCTGTCTGTCTGTCTGTCTGTCTGTCTGTCTGTCTGTCTGTCTGTCTGTCTGTCCGTCCGTATGTCACAGCTACTTTATTCTGAAACTATAAGCATCACATAGCTGAAACTTGGTAGGTAGGTGTATTTTGTTCACCGCTTTCCGATTCAGATATAAAATGTTAGAAAAAATAATATTTAAGGGGGGGCTCCCATACATGAAACTAAAACCTAAAAATTTTTTTTTAGAAAGAAAGAAAGAAAGAAAGAAACATTTATTTTTTACTCAAACCTATGCTTGTGGGGTGTCTATGGATAGGTTTTTTAAAATGATGTTGAGGTTTCTAAAACCATTTTTTCTAAAAGTGTAAGGTTGAGATATAGACGCTTCCAAAGTGGTAAAATGGGCGTCCCCCCCATCTAACTTTTGAACTAAGAAAGTGAAAATTTTGAAAAAAATATATGATGTAGATCTCAACAAAAACTTGCAACGAAAATTAGTTTGAAGGAGATCGAACAGGTAGTTTTTGAGATATTGCACATTTTTATCAACCGCAAATATAACTTTGTCTTTCATACAAACACTATGAAAAACAAAGTTATTTTTGCAGTCGCAATATATTGTGATGTTTTCGTTAAGTGAAAGTAAGTGGACCCTGAATTCAGTTAAGGGTGGCACGGAACCCTCAGTGCGCGGGTCCGACACGCACTTAACCGGTTTTTTGAAGTGACGCCCGTTGTTGTATCGTATTTGGTGGTGGGGTTATTCCGATTTTGCACACTAGTGTGGAAAATTTTACTCTTTGTCCATTATAACTAAACGCGTCAGCGTGGATAAATGGACAAAATGTCCAATTTTCCACACTAGTGTGGATTTTTCATGTGGAAAATCGGAATAACCCAGGTAGTGTACCTCGCGCCTAGACACTAGCCCATACTGTATTCTGCATTCTAAAATAAATCATTTGTCAATACTCTCTCTCCAGCCGGCCATTTTTATCCCAGCTCACTTGACTTTATGATGAGTTGTCACTTGCGAAGAGTCCTCTCAAATACTTTTTGAGCATTCTCATAACACCGTTTCCTTTCAACTGACGTGTTTAATGACACTTCATGAATACACAGTCGTGGATGGTTGAGAGACAGACTCGGACGCTGACAAAATCTGTGTTTTATTTTAACGAATTTAATGTAAGTGTGAAAACAGCATGCACGTATGAACGCACGCACATACTTGTAATGTACGGACAACAGCATGTCGAACTAAACACTGCGGTAACCTATGCAGTTATAATAAGGGCTAGTATGAAATTAAAGTGGGTAACCTGATGTGCTGGCGAGTGTACATAAACATTATGATATCTTCTGCGTGATTGCGGATTGCTGTTGAGTCTGCTGACGTAACTGAATTTCCTTAAAAGGATATTAAACTCTACTATTTACCTAAAATTTATTTTAGGCTATAGGACATACTCGTAGCATCCCTAACAAGGCATGCCGGCACGCGGTCCTTATGTTAATTCTCTGATTTATGCTATCATCTTCGCCGGGCTAGTTGCGATACAGAAGTCCTATTCTATAAGACGATTACCGTATTTCCTATCTTGCTCGCACATGCCAAGATGTTGGCTTGAGAGAGCTAAATAGAGGTATCGGTTTTCGTAGTAGGTCTCCTGATATTGCCTTAGTTTAGCAGTCTTTTTGATAGGGTTATCTAGTATAGGGCACCATAAACGCTTATCTTTATTACCTCTGTCATAAAATTGGAGGGGTTCGGTGTAGCTACTCTTATGAGTAACTGCACATGTGATTGGAGTTATAAATCGAAATAAAGCGAAGGAAGAATCTTTTATAGACAAAAAAATACGTTACCACGTACATCAGCAGATGTAGTCTCAAATGAGACTGTTAGATCATAATCAAAATCAAGAACTAGGCTTCTCACAAAAACTCCAAATTAGGTTAGGTTAGGGTTCCGGCTTCCCTCTTGCATTCCACACCGCAGCTGCGCGCAGCTTAAGAACCGGAGGTTTCCCGCCCCTTAATACTCAGTCAGAAGCCTAAATTTGGTAAGATGACCGACCAATATAAGAAATTACTTAAAGCTGGATGGCCAAATAGATACCTTATTTAATAACATGATCCCCTAAAGTCCCTTGTAATGTATTTCCAGCAACTCCTTTCTTTTCGAACGGTTGAACGTCGAAGTAATTTATTTTCGATATTTATTTTTGTCCATTTCTCTTTTGGTTCCAGGCGTTATTTATTTATCATTACGCTTTCGCTGATAAAGCGATTTCTATCCAATGTTTTCTCTTTTTTTTATTGTTTTATTAATACGTCTTTTTTGTACTTTTTTAGGGTTCCGTAACCGAATGGCAAAAAGTCCGTTAAGTCTGTCTGTCTGTCTTGTTACATAGTAAAAATTGAACCTTTATTTTAACTTACCTCTTGTGAGAAACCGTATGTTTTTATTGCATTCTGTATTCCGTAATGACAATGGTACAGCACTGCAATTCATGTAATTGTTTTGGCTTAGCATTAAATTGATTCTATTTCATAGATCTTGATTTTGGTTTTGGTTTAGTAAACAAACATTTCGCATAACGTTCCGTCACTGTCAAGTCTGACTCAGGCGTTGACAGTTTGGCAGTATTATTTGGACGTCGCTACAGATTACGTAATGTTTCGGTTTTCGAGCTCACTATTATAGCTCAGCGATTTTATCGTTTCAATTGTTTTTGTTTTAATTATTAATTTACTTTTAATTAATTCAGATAACATATTTTATCCTTTTAAATAATTATCTAACATTTAATTCGATTCATACCATTGTTTTTTCTTCTACGTGTCTATGGTCGTTTGGTCCAATGCCGTGACATGACTCGGCATATAAAAAAGGAACTGTCAGCGAATTTCGGTCTTCAGTCTTCATTTTCAATTTTGATTCTCGTCGTAACGTTCGCTGACTTTTCTACCTTTCTCCCGCCGAACTGTGCTACCAGCTCCAGAGTTCTGTCTCCGAGACCGTTGTATTCTTGCAATTAGTCTCTTCCCTGTAAGTATTTTAGCATTTTGTGCAATTTTCCAATTCACTTCGAAATCGGTGAGGTTATGTAGTGTCGGAAACTAATTTCTCTCGTCCTCGCAGGATATTTGGGAACCAACAGGAGACAGCGTGGCAGGCGTGGTCCAGCGTTCGTCTCGGCGCTGAATTCCTTCATTCAAACCCCTTTTGAGGTAAAATCTTCATTTTTATTCTTGTTGGAGGGTAGACCTAACGGTCGCGTCCTCTTGTTACAAATGTAGCTTTTTCATTCCAAATTCACTCTATTTATGATTTGCAAAGCATCATTAACGTAGATTCCCCTTTGCAAAGCATTTATTTAATAAAATTTCCCACCTTTGTGAATATTTTTTATACTGGTTGTGACAAAGTATAAAGTAGGTCTTTTGTCACTTTCCAGGGGTTTTTTATTATTATTGGTTAATTCACCTCTTCACTTCTCTCCGGGTGCCTTCGGGTTGAATCACAGCGGACGACCCCGGCTTGCTAATTTCGCTCCTGGGTCTCCGATCATACTCCGGCCCAAGGCATCTACCCCGGTAACCCCTAAAGGGACCTTTCTTATTTCAAACATTCTTTTGGTGCTGCAACGAGCGGTGCCTGGCGCCCCAAATTCATACATTATCGGTTATTTTATCTGTAAAATATTGTGATTGCTCCTTAAAAAACTAAATCTTGTATTGTTCGGCTCCGATCTCACACCAGAGCTACCCACATTTCCCGTTGCTCTGCCTGTAGTTAGTCCGGCTCTTTTGTGTAATATTATCTCTGTAATTTAATTTCTAATTTATTGTAATAACAATTGTAATTTAATTTAAATTAATTAATTTTTAAATAAATATTGTTTTAAAGTGTAACAAATTTTATTATTTAACAGTAGCGCCCGTTCGTTTGGGGTCAATAGCTTTCGGTACGTTTGTGTCCAGAGCTACAAACTGAGATCGGTCCCGAACACCCCGTGTGGTTCTCGGGTTAGAATAAGGCCACCCCGGCACTTGCTCAGGGAGTCGTAGGAGGCGACTGAGAGCTCACCTGTTTTTAACAGTGTACGACCTTAGGTCTGTTTTTCTTTTTTTTTCAGGCTCTCAAGCCTTATTATTTTTTTTATTTTCACGCCCTTCAGGCATTGTTTTTTTTTTCACTCTGAATTTTTTTTTAAGGAGCAAAAATTTTTTTTTAATATTAACTGCTGTTGTTTTTTTAACATAGTAATCTTGTATCTTGTTGTGAGCCGACTTAGCCGATTTTGATTATTTTTTAATTTTATTTAAACTTATAAACTATTGATTTAAAAATGGAGCATCCTATTAATTTTAATCTTTTAAATAAGGACGAATTAATTTATGAAGTTGAGATTCGTGGGGAAGTGCCAGAGGCCACTGTTGAGGCACTTAAGAAGCAGATTCGTGTTCTGGGAAAAGAAATACCCTCTGACGACATTGATACTACGTCGCGCGCCCCGGACGCGGAATTACAATTTGTCACCACCAGTCTCTCTAATTTCGACGTCCTTATGAGTGCTTCATCTTCAAATTTTAAGAAATTTAACCGTGTCAAAGCTTTAGCTTGTCACTTATACCATCGTTTGTCGCGAATTGATGTGAGGCCAGACATAAAGGAACAGCTTTCGACTCTAGAAGAGCGAGTCATTTCCCTCCTCTCTAGACTCGAAAGGATGACCTTCAGCTTCCATAGTACTTTCAGTTCGGTCGACGAGGCTCCTGCTACCACCCCTGCCACCGCTCCTGTGAGTTCACCCGTCATGGTTTCGTGCAGTAGTGAGAAGTCCGTTAGAAACTTGAATCATCGTTTTGACGGTCACTCGTGCATTCGCACTTACTTACAGACGCTGGAGGAGCTCGCGCACTCTAGAGAAATTAGTGAAGCGACTTTATTCAGATCGGCTTATGAGCTTTTTACAGATATCGCTTTGGTGTGGTACCGCAGCGTAAGGGATACTGTCTGCGATTGGTCATCGTTAAGGCGTCTTTTGGTCGAGGAATTTTCACCACCCGATTTCGATAGGCGTCTGATGGACGAGATCCGTAGGCGAACCCAAGGCCCTACCGAACCTGCTTTTATATATATCGCGATAATGGAGAATTATTTTAGTAGGCTGTCTTATTCAGTAAGTGAGTCCGAAAGACTTCACATTATCAGATTCAACATGAGGCCTAATTACATTTCGGCGTTAGCTCTTCAATCTATCGATAATATTTCTCAATTGAAAATGAAATGCAAACTTTTGGAACACAGTCTTGCTTATGCGAGTCACTTCAAGGAACCTCCAGAGCCAAACAAAGATACGCTCGCTCCTGACTTAGCGTATATTGCGCCTAAGACCCGACTCAAGCTAGAAGAAGTAAAACAGGTTGATACCTACTGCAAACGGTGTCGCATAGAGGGTCATACACTCAGCGAGTGCAAGTCTAAAGACATAGTCTGCTTCAGATGCGGCAAAAAAGGAGCGTTCGCGAGCAGTTGCCCTAATTGTCGGCCTAAGGCCAGTTCTAATAATTCTAAAATAAAACAAGACTGTGCTTCTAGTTCCAAAGTTGCTTCTGTCCATTTCTTAACTCATGGGGATGAGCGTCCTCATTTAACTTTATCCATTAACGGTTCCGAATATTCCGGTTTATTGGATTCCGGTTCTGTTATTTCCATTTTAGGTTCTGATGCGAGTTCGCATTTTATCCGAGCAGGACACACGTTACACAGTGACAATAGTGTCAAGAATATTGCCACTGCTAACGATTCTGTTTCTTCTGTCTCGGGTTTTGTTTCTTTGTTGGTAACCTTAAAGGGAACCACAAAGCTTATCAAATTTCACGTCGTTCCTGACGTTTCCACTCCAATTGTCCTTGGAGTTAATTTTTGGAAGGCTTTCAATTTAGCCCCAAATTTTTTTAATTTTCCTCCTTCTAAAATTTTATCTTCTGACGGATCTTCTGATTCCGAAGTTCGTCATCCAAAACATCTCTCCAAAGTCCAAGCCATTGTAGAATTTCCAACTCCTGTGACTGTGACCCGTAAAGTAGTCAAAGAGTCCAGCTCGGGTGAAGTGTATAGTACTGTTGCTTCTTCCCTTCCCCCTGCTGATTATGCGTCTGAAGATACATGCGCACAAAACCTTGGTGTATTAAAGGACACATTCGGGCAAGTTGAGCAAGCCTTAGTCACTGCCCGCGGCCGTAGTGCCAAATATCTTAATAAGGGTAGGCGACAGTCAGAATTTAAGCTAGGTGACACTGTGTGGAAGAAAAATTACCCGCAGAGTGACGCTTCAAAGTTCTATAAGGCGAAGTTAGTTCCTAAGTATGGAAAGGCTCGAAAAATTTCACACCTGGTTTATGAGTTGGAGGATGCCAATACGGGCAAGTCACTCGGTTCTTGGCACGTCAAGGACTTGAGGTCAGGCAGTAATAGTTCTGACATCACTTAAATATTTTATAATTTCGTTCTTGTTTTTGCGTCTTGCGATTTAATTTTATTTCAGTTTATTTATTTTCATTTCTGTCCGTCCTCTTTAGTGTAGGGTGTCAATAAATCAAGAACACTTTCTGCACTATTTTCAAGGTCTTCCTGCTAAACCAATAGATATTTTAAGTTTTAGTTAAAATTTAGTGGTGGAGATTCTTGTTGGTTAGGATATGTCGACGTAAGTCACTATAAGCTAGGCGTGCTTATAGTCAAACTTCGGTTGTGCTTTCTCTTAGTGATGAGCTGGAGGGCCAGCTCGAATTTTACTTGCGTAAAATTCTTCTAATTGGGGGAATACTGTTACATAGTAAAAATTGAACCTTTATTTTAACTTACCTCTTGTGAGAAACCGTATGTTTTTATTGCATTCTGTATTCCGTAATGACAATGGTACAGCACTGCAATTCATGTAATTGTTTTGGCTTAGCATTAAATTGATTCTATTTCATAGATCTTGATTTTGGTTTTGGTTTAGTAAACAAACATTTCGCATAACGTTCCGTCACTGTCAAGTCTGACTCAGGCGTTGACAGTTTGGCAGTATTATTTGGACGTCGCTACAGATTACGTAATGTTTCGGTTTTCGAGCTCACTATTATAGCTCAGCGATTTTATCGTTTCAATTGTTTTTGTTTTAATTATTAATTTACTTTTAATTAATTCAGATAACATATTTTATCCTTTTAAATAATTATCTAACATTTAATTCGATTCATACCATTGTTTTTTCTTCTACGTGTCTATGGTCGTTTGGTCCAATGCCGTGACATGACTCGGCATATAAAAAAGGAACTGTCAGCGAATTTCGGTCTTCAGTCTTCATTTTCAATTTTGATTCTCGTCGTAACGTTCGCTGACTTTTCTACCTTTCTCCCGCCGAACTGTGCTACCAGCTCCAGAGTTCTGTCTCCGAGACCGTTGTATTCTTGCAATTAGTCTCTTCCCTGTAAGTATTTTAGCATTTTGTGCAATTTTCCAATTCACTTCGAAATCGGTGAGGTTATGTAGTGTCGGAAACTAATTTCTCTCGTCCTCGCAGGATATTTGGGAACCAACAGGAGACAGCGTGGCAGGCGTGGTCCAGCGTTCGTCTCGGCGCTGAATTCCTTCATTCAAACCCCTTTTGAGGTAAAATCTTCATTTTTATTCTTGTTGGAGGGTAGACCTAACGGTCGCGTCCTCTTGTTACAAATGTAGCTTTTTCATTCCAAATTCACTCTATTTATGATTTGCAAAGCATCATTAACGTAGATTCCCCTTTGCAAAGCATTTATTTAATAAAATTTCCCACCTTTGTGAATATTTTTTGTACTGGTTGTGACAAAGTATAAAGTAGGTCTTTTGTCACTTTCCAGGGGTTTTTTATTATTATTGGTTAATTCACCTCTTCACTTCTCTCCGGGTGCCTTCGGGTTGAATCACAGCGGACGACCCCGGCTTGCTAATTTCGCTCCTGGGTCTCCGATCATACTCCGGCCCGAGGCATCTACCCCGGTAACCCCTAAAGGGACCTTTCTTATTTCAAACATTCTTTTGGTGCTGCAACGAGCGGTGCCTGGCGCCCCAAATTCATACATTATCGGTTATTTTATCTGTAAAATATTGTGATTGCTCCTTAAAAAACTAAATCTTGTATTGTTCGGCTCCGATCTCACACCAGAGCTACCCACATTTCCCGTTGCTCTGCCTGTAGTTAGTCCGGCTCTTTTGTCTAATATTATCTCTGTTATTTTAATTCTAATTTATTTTAATTACCATTGTAATTTAATTTAATTTAATTAATTTTTTAAATAAATATTGTTAAAACATTGTAACAAATTTTATTATTTAACAGTCTGTCCGTCCGTATGTCAAAGCCACTTTATTCTGAAACTATTAGCATCACACCGTGGAAACTTGGTAGGTAGGTGTATCTTGCTCACCGCTTTTCAGATACAAAAAGTAAAAAAAATATATTCAAGGGATACATGAAGTCAAAACCGAAAAATTTTTTTTACTTAAAGCTATACGTGTATGTTGTCTATGGATAGGTCTTTCAAAATGACATTGAGAGGTACACCAGTGGGCGATCAAGTCATCAAAGCAGATGCTTTGACGATTGAAATATAATAAATTCGCAAAATAAAAAACCTACCAGCTAAATATCTAAAACCATTAATCGATTCAGATTCTGCATTAATGGCATAAAATCTAGCACTCTCGCAGTGACTGCGATGAAATAAAATCTATATTCGCAGTTTCCCGATAACTACCTCGGAGCACTCGGAGGTCACCTCGGGGTCCGCAAATAGACCACGCTAAATAAAACCGTGCCCTAATTGTTTACTTAAAGAATAGGGCTCTGCAAGGCGTTTTATGAAACATGAAGTCATGGGGTCTGGACTCGCCAATAAATTCATGCATTTTTTTGTTGTTGTGCCGAGTGTGTTTTATCCCGTACGTTTCTTTATTAATTAAACTAGCGGTACCCCGCTACTGCATCCGCGATTTTTGAGGTTTCTCCCTCCCCTCTCGTCTCATCATGTTTTATAGCGTGTGTTATGAGATGTAATGAACACAATTTTCCCAATTCTAATGGATTCAATGGTACTTATTACTGAAGTTTGCGCGAATATTACACATTTAATAAAACACAATTTACGGATAATTTCGCGATAATTTATTTGATTTTTCATCCTGACGTTTCGAACACTTTACAGCGTTCGTGGTCACCGACGATGATGACCGACGTTCTTTTGAAAGTAATACTTTCGTAAAAGAACGTCGGTTCGTTCCTCGTATGTTACGTGAAGCCATAGAAATAAGAAAACATCCAAATTATCGCGAAATTATCCGTACATTGTGTTTTATTAAATGGATTCAATGATTTAATTTAAATTAGTAATGTACTAAATATCGATCCTCCATTTTATCAAGGTCAAGTCTAATAAGAAATCTTCTGGGCAAGGAAGTTTTTTAAGTTAGGATCAATTTTTTTAAGTAATCCATCGTAAGATGACGAGGATAATATTAATTTACGCAACTAAATGTAAGCAATACAAGGTTGGGTTTCACGACACTCGAGCACTCTTAAATGGAACCCTGATCAGTATATATTTTTTTTGCATTCGGGGGAAGAGAAAGACTTTAGATATAATTGATCATAGCTGTACTGTAATTCTAAACCTGTAATGTCGTACAAGGTATTTGTTTAGAAGTCTTAAGGCGTAAACGATGATGTCATGAGAGCCATTCAATGGAAAAAAATATACAAACTAGCTGTTTGTATATTTTTTTATTAATTAACCACAAATTGAAAAAAATATACAAACAGCTAAACCACAAACTATTGGTAAGCCTAAGTTCTAACTGTTCTTTATCTTTTATTTTTATGTAACAGTGTTACTCTAAGATTAAAAGATGTGATTTTCACAGTATCTTGACTAGATAACATTTGGAGATGTAGGATTTGCCGCATTCACTGTCTAAATTTAAAAAAATATCTTTCAATGTTCAAAAACAAGAATGAGCGGAAGCTCTAAAAACTTCCTTGAAGTTTTTTTAAACTTTTGTATGCCCGCACGCACACTATGACACTGACACATATATAACACATCAATATGATATCAGTGAGAGGATACAAAGAAAAAAAATCGACGAGGGGTCCTCTTCGTTCGCCGTCTCGGTTCTATAAATGGCCAACTATGATATTGACCCACGTAAAGCTCCTAAATAGGTCACTTGTAGGAATGATCAAGCCGCTCTATAAATTCAGCCCACGCTCACCAAATCCGCGGGCTGACCAATCAAGGCCACTAATCATGGCCAATGCGATGAGCTGCACTTGACTACTAGTTTTGGACATGCATTATGATTAAGATTCTATTAAGTGTCGTAGTTGGCTCGTTAAAGGCTTAGTGTTTAATTAACATACACAAAGTGTTGTCAACTACCTAATTTAACTACGAACAAGTTGCTTTGTCGTAACAAGTGCTGAAGAACTCATGCTGAATTCCGAATCCGACTGTTTTGATATGGTAAGGTAACCATGACCTTGTTGGGGGGTTAAAAAAATAATACTTTTTAGTCATATATTCCCTACCTAAATAATATCGACGCTTGCTTGATGTTCTGAATTTCTAGTCAGCTTTAGTTACTCCGCGTACAGGTTACACATTTGTGTAACCTACCCTTATTTACCCGCCAGGATTCTTGTTATTCCATCTGCCAGACTGGATCGGAATACGTAACCGCTGCATATAAAGCTTTTATGTTTCAATTATTCGGGCCAGTGGAGTATTGCGAGCTCCGACGATTCCAGCGTTTGTATCATTCTGGATGTATGTACATGGTAGGGATTATGTGAACGCGTGTTACGATTGAAGTGATCCCCATAATGGATGCTCCCCTCGGAGAGGATTGTTCGCGGAGAGAATCAATCTGCAGTTGGGAATGATGATTGATGTTAAGTAGTTCCTAAACATAGGTACGTTGTATATGGTTTTACGTAGTACTTACTAGTCAAGCTCTACAATTTGAGTCCTCGGGAGTGGGTCTCGCCAAAAAGAGTCAAGCGAAGCTCAAGGGCACACTACCTACCTTTATCGAAGTGTTTCGTTTCCATTTTACTCTGAAACCAGAGACGTCACACCGTGTAAAGTTATGTTTATTGCTAAGAAGTAAGAGTAGATATCAAGGGGATCTAAAACCTTTTTGTTTCAATAATCCAATTTTGTACCCTTTCGATCACGTTTGTCAAAATTAAATAAAAACACCCACTAAAATGGAACTCTTAAAATCGTCGGTTTAAAGTTTTGGCTCCATTTAAAGGATATTACGTGGTTGACCTATTTGCGGAGTCAGTGCCCCGCTGCAGGCTCGAGATCGTGCGCTTACATAATACATAATGCACGGTGTTGACAACCCCATTACTGTAATTTTAAACCATGTTTTCCGTTTAGACCTTTGTTCAATGTGATACCTTCTTGCACCGTACATTGTACGTACTGGGACCAAATCGTTATGTTTTTAAAAATTTTCAGCAACAAATAGATGAACGTCGGAATTTCAAGACCAAAGTACTTTTTTTATAACTGAATTTGGCTTTGCTTTTCGGTATGTTTGACAAATAGTCCTTGTTTCATTCGCGAGTAATTTGTATTAATGTAGTACTCACATTAGTATAGGTTGTACTATAGCTAAATATTTCAAGATTTACCTCCCTGCTTAATTTACCATCATCTTGTAAGATATTATCAGTTAGTGCAGTATCATTTAAATTAATGTCCCCTTAAATATATGTCAGTTCTTTACGTATTGTAGCCTTAATTTTTCCCTGTTTTCTGAAAGGTAATTATGCACTACGTTGGCAGCACTGATTACATCACGGTCCTAGTTCGATGGAAACCCTTTGTTTACTGATCTCATCGTTTTTTGCTGTCGGCCGAGTATACTTGATGACACAACCACGCGTAATTGCTTTTCAACAAGTAAATTGTATTGTGGTCCATTTATAACTCAGCTCGCTTGTGTTGTGATATTGCATCTGTGAAGCGCAACGAAAAAAACAAAAGAATGAACGGTATTCATATCAGCTTTTATTCACTTATATTCCAAAAAGTAGCACGTTTCTCATCTTTTTGCTGAAACAAACAGACTTGAGTTCCTGACCTCAGACTCCTCGGAGACAGTGTAGTCTTTCTACAAGTCTAAACGACCGACATTATACGGATCTTATTGGCAGTCAAGATGCATGCAAGATACTAGGTAAATCGTAGCATTTCTAGCGGTTACTATTTAGTATTCTGGAGCTTGTCTGACTTTTAGGGACGTGCATTTTTGGTGAGCAGAATTCCTCGGTCTATCGTTCTATAAGATGTAGCAGAATATGAATACGTTTAAATTACTTCTACTTACATTTCGTAGGCACATTTTAAGTGATGAAAGTTAACGAGTATAGTTACTAAACTAACCGTGAATTATGCAATTAAAAGAGCCCATTACACGAACTCAGAAGGGACAAATGTTACTTGTAATGGTGCTTTATGCTCTCATATAGCGGCGGACGAGAAGTTTAAATTACCGGTCACGCTATTTGATACCAGGATAATGTTACTAAGTACAAGCTACATGTTTCATTACTTGTCAATTTCTTTTATGTTTTATTTACAAAAAAAATATACGGACTGATGAATGTGATATTCTTTGTAATTTTTCAAGGTCTATTGTAGAATTTGACAAACGAAACATATTATTTAAAGACAGCACATTTATCATTTACTTTATCTCTTTTGTGTTTATTTCCATTCTGCTGAATTCTTTTATACGAGTTGACATGATAAAATTTAACTGAAGTTTACTGTAAAGTTAGTTGTATCTTGCGACCTTCAACAGAATGGAAAACAATAGTTTGTTTCATCAAACAACAAGAGTATACATTGCAATTTTAGTTGGATACTTTGAATGCGAGGCCCGCCCTGCCACAATGCAGATAGGCAAACTACTGATGATACTTGCTATGCTAGATCAAATAGCCCTCCTTGACCAAATACGTATTGCTCCTCATGCCAAAATTCAAATAGATGGCTGTTCTTTGTATTTCGTTAGTATAACAGTATTATTTTGATTGTTTGTCAGCTGAACCCATGTTGTAGAGATATCGACGTTAAAGTGTCGTCGACCTATTTAATAGTCATTAATTAAGTAATGTCAAGCTCGTTGTTCTGTAAAATATAGTGATTGCAGTAGTTGGTTTACTGCATTTATTTTGTAGCTCTACCTAGAGCTCACCTAATTAGTTGTTCGACGCCCAGTTTCGCGATGCGCCCTCCAGCTAATTACAACTGTTTTCGATACTTCTGCCTTTAATGAAAGACATTTCGTGACTGGAATAGCTATATGTTTGTAATGCTATTATTAAGCTCCTTTGAAGAATAACATTGCACCGTATTATAAAGTGGATGCGGTATCATTGTACCTTGTCTTGCTTCTATTGCAAATTGAGCTGTTTCGTTGCAATAGTATGATTGGTAGAGGTTCTTTTGTTTTAAATTGTGAAAATATAGTTGTAGGTACGTAATATTCGTCTTGGAATTGCTATTAATGCTAGTTTCCTTTTTCTTTCATTAAAAAGCATGATCATAATAAGATCTAATTGATAAAGATCATGTGGTAAAATCTAGCAAAAAAACAATCGTCCACGCACAATACAGTTCTATTTTTACTTTCTCACCCGTTACGGCGCGTTACAGCAGACGCGCATAACAAGATTAAGAGCTCTCTAACCCGTATCGGAAGCGTTACGTACTTGAGTCACCCCATTGTATTGTTAGCGAACGGCACTTGACTGTCACGTGTTATTGTTGCAGTCTAAGGCGCTCGGGCGCGTGCTGTTCGAGCAGGTGTGTCGGCAGCTGCACCTGCTGGAGGCGGACTACTTCGGGCTGGAGTACCAGGACACCAACAACACCAGGGTATGTATCAACCATGCCAATAGTCCTGCGTCTGACCTCTCACTGGTCATGTTGGACCCACCGAACTTTGAGATTGACGGAACAGAAAGTGCATTTGTATTGTGGACAAATCCTTGCTCTATCTACGAGTATAGTGCTTACTGTTCTATTTATCTGATCTTCGTCGAGAACTTAGGTGGACCGCAATCACCAAAACACTGTAAGAAAGCAATATCAATAACAATAACCCGTGATAACATTTTCCAGACATACATGATCACTGATCAACCAAGTGTGACGTATGTTTATTTTCTAATCCATGCTCCATATTTTTCGGTATATTATTTTTCTAGTGTTCTTACCTCATTTCACCGTAACATATTTTTGCAGTATTGGTTGGACGTGGAGAAGCCAATGTGCAGGCAGCTCGGGCTGACGATGCTGGAGCCAACCCTTCGCTTCTGCGTTAAGTTCTACACACCTGATCCTGCGCGGTTGGAGGAAGAGTTCACGCGATATCTCTTCTGCCTACAGGTTAATGTTTATACACCTATCACGTGCCCTGGCTTTGTGTGAAACAGTGCTGTAAAAGGACCATGTAGCAGACAAGCAAATCTCTGCTAACAGCCATGACTTGTTTTTCCGTCATTTTTTAAAGTGGCGTGTGTTTCCTTGCACAGCGATTGTCTGATTATTGATTCAATTTATTGTCATCATGGTTTACGTAATGAATTACTTCTGCTATGATTTTTTTCCATAAGATTTGTCGTTTTAAGGTTTTAAGGATGTTACGGATTGTTGTCTTGACTTCAATCTGTATATGATTCATTCTGTATATGATCATGATAACTATTAGATTTATAGCCGAACAAATCTAACTTATGTCTTTTAAGTAAGTAAGGCCACCTTAAAATATGAAATAGGACTCGAACCAGCATCTTTCTGGCTAACCGGACCAACTGCTCTTTTGGTTTGTTATTTCGTCTTTTAGGAATTCAAATATGACATTGTAAGTGTTAAAAACATTCTAAACCATTGGTTAGCCACTTGTTAACAAGTAGCACCTGCTGCATGGTTTTTGTATCAATTGTAATAACAATAGTATCTCAACCAACAGGTGAAGCGCGACCTCGCGTACGGATGCATACAGTGCAACGAGAACACAGCCGCGCTCATGGCCAGCTATATCGTGCAGGGTGAGTCTAATCATATAATGTTGACAATGTGGTGTGTATCCACTAGGGCTTTTGTTGCGCTCCGGACTAATAAGCCAGCGGTCGCAGTTTCGAATTCCGCACAGGTCCAATATTCGTTGAACACGAGCATTTTTGTCGAAGTCATGGATATAAGTATTGATTGGGGACGCCTCCATCATTCATTATCTTTGTTTGGTATTCGTAACACAAGAAAGATACTTCAGAAGACAGTTGGTATGTTGTTGGGCGCAAATTTTTAATCAGGTTATATTTTAGCTTTTAAATGGTAATCTGTCTGGTACTGTATAAATCATACATTGCACTCAAAAAAACGTATTTACGTAGTTTATTTCTTCATGCAAAATAGTCTAGACGAGCAAAATATTCATGTTGTTTACAAATCTTTATTGGATGTGGTAAATATTCTTTATGATCCTGGAATTAAATTTCATATTTGTATCCAGTTGTTTGAGAAAGGAGGATTTTATAATATTTATTTTTATTTTATTTTTATGAAGCTTAATTGAAAACAGTTATGTTCTCGCAGTGGAGTATAAAATTACATTCACGTGGCAGCAGTACAAATTCATAAACATGTGTCTTCGTACATTATGTGGCAGTTATTCACCGTATCAAGCAAATTGAATAACCAGCCACTCTCTGACAGACTTGCAATTTTGAAACGTGATACCCGACCAAGGGTTTTATAACGACTAATAATATTCGATACTTGAACTTGAGTATTATTGATAGAGAACAAAAATGACAGCTAATGTGCATGAATATTTAATGAAACCCACCAAAAATATTGATATTGCCAAAACGACACCACTTCGCTCGCACTGTCATTATCAGATCTAATTTAATTCTGTTGGTAAAGGTCTCATTTAGAGAGCCAACTAACGTTACGAACGATCCTATCTTCACAAACTACCTAAACCTTTGTAAAAAAAAAATACTAGGCTTGGGTTATCGCTATGAACTTTACAAGTACTAAACAGAACTGGGGGTGATCTAGTCCTTTCCGCACCACACCATAATTAGGCATTTACAAAATGCTTCACCTAAGTTTTAATAAACGCTCAAATATCCTATAACTTAGACTAGTCTAGACACCACCAAACCGTGTTACAATAACAATTTCCATAACACCCTTTGACCTGCGTCTCGTCTAGCGCTAGCAAACTTTAATAACCGGATCAGAGCTTGTAAATAACTAACGGGCCATTCATAGCGGAGCGCGGTCGTCCCTGCGGACCGTGCTGCGCTTGCCTAACGGAGAATATGCCAGGAGGTATAGAGCAATCATATTTCCTGCTGTGAATTATAACTACATCATGGAAAAAATATGTGTAAAACTATGTTTCTTTTCATTCATCCAGAGATAAACACTAGGCTAGTAGAGCACCCACAAGTGTGAAAATATCTATTAGGATTTGGTCAAATATTCGTCATCACCGACTGCTGTATACAGGATTGTTAGAAATAAGATCTTTTTAAACTGTGATGGGGGAGATTAGTACGTTATAGGATCGAAATTGTCACACATGAGTTCCCCCAACCTCTGAAAAGAACGACATCTGTCAATACGATTATCGTTTTTCGGATCCGAAAGATTTTGTAGTATAGAATGCTTGCTAAGATATGCTTCGGATCCGCAAAATTATTATCGTATTGACGGATTTCGTTTTTCGTAGTAGGCCTTCAGGTCTTATCTTCTTTCTAATACCCCAGTGTGTGAAGGTCTCTGTCATTGCTTTTATCATTCAGCAACTCTCACGACTACTTTGATACTTGATTTATAAGCGACTTTAGGCTCCTTGTATCACTGACAAATGCACCTTCATCATCATCATCATAATGATAATATTATCCATATCCAAAGGACGTCCGGACGATCGGTTGTGAGCTTTCTGCATCCAGTGCGATCCTGCAATCTTTACAAGGTCGTCTGTCCATCTTGTCGGTGGACGTCCTACGCTGCGCTTAGCCCAGACAACACAAAAATACTTTTCAATACATAAAAAATAACAATTATTCCTTCCGTAGCCGAGTGCGGCGACTTCGTGCCCGAGGACTACCCGGACCACACGTACCTAAGCGGGTACAAGTTCTTCCCCGGACAAGATTCCGAGTCCGAGAGGCGGATTATGGAGAACCATAAGAAACACATGTGAGTAATATACATTTAGGTTAAGATTTTACTAATAAATAAACAAATAAGCCAATTATTAACGGCCTTACTGCAGAGTTTCCACTAACAAGGCTAAATTTTTTATTGGAACATAATCGAAGATGAGTACAACCTTGATCATAATGATGCTCTCGCTATGCCTTCTCACAGTTTCCAGTAAGATCACAATTAGCCTCTTCAAGATAAATAGTAAGATCCCACACCTATATTCCTATAAGAATCTAAGTGGCATATTTTTACCATGAATGAATGAATCTATGAATGATGAATGAATAAATGATAATGAGACCAATTGAGACCACATATAAAATGTATTATAACTATTTTCTTTTCTTTCATACAGAGGTCAAAGTCCAGCGGAAGCGGACTTAAATTTATTAGAGACAGCACGAAGATGCGAGTTATATGGTAAGTGGAAAACACATATATTTACTTTACCGTTGCCTGAAAGCTATAGTAGAAAGACTGTATTTCATAGAGTAATTGTTATCAGATAAGACATGACGGGTCTTAATAAACACGTTTAAAAAAAACGAGTATTTGCTCTGCTCGATGTTTTAGCTAGGTTGCAGCAACGTAATGCAACGCGAAAGTTTAAAACCCTCATTTATTCTTGTTGTAGTAGTAGTCTTGAATCTCATTCTCAACACCACCCAATGTACGCACTATCCAAGAAAAAGCTTTGGTTTTTTATGTTTATTTCTTTTTCTCGCAGGCATCAAGATGCACCCAGCGAAGGACCACGACAATGTGCCTCTGAACCTAGCGGTTGCGCACATGGGCATCGTGGTCTTCCAGAACTTCACCAAGATAAACACCTTCAGCTGGGCGAAGATTAGGAAAATATCGTTCAAGAGGAAAAAGTTTCTGATTAAATTACACCCGGAGGGTTATGTGAGTGTTATCCCAATTTTTCGCACGTTAATCAACATATTAACTCTTTGATTCGATGTTAGTCCGCCAACCTATGTTACTACTGTATACTTGATAGTGGATGCAATGATTATTTGAGTTAACAGACATCGGTTCAATAAAAAGTATTAGAGCGTGTCTAAACTTAAATGACGCGCGCCACTGTCGCATTAACGCACATTTAAACTAGTCTACTATGCGTAGGCATACACATCTTAATTCGCGGAACAGTCGACACTCCCACACAGATGAAGTATCGTTATTAATATTCGCACCCACACATCGAAATCAACTAATTAAGTAATGGGGCGGCGCGTCATTTCAGCTTAGACAAGCTCTACATGACTGTTATATTGGTTCCAACTGTTGCTTGTTTCATTATATCCTTTCTGCCTCGGTGGCGCAGTGGTGAGTGGGTCACATTTTAAAGCGACGGCTTCGCCAGAGGTCCCGGGTTCGATCCCCGGGTCGGGCACAAAATATGTACCTGAGTTTTTCTGTTCAGAAATATTCAGGGTAGCCCGGAGTTTGGAAGTTGGCGGTGTTTCAACCCCGTGCCTCGGAAAGCATGTAAAGCCGTTAGTTCTGCGCCTGATCTCTCCGGTCGTGTCAGATTGCTGTCTCATCGGGTTATGAGAGTGAAAGGAATAGAGAGTGCACCTGTGTTTGCACACACACTTATGCACTATAATATGTCGGTTAGTCGTTGTGACTGGCCACCGTAGTCGAAATCGGCTAGGGGGACTATTATTATTACTATTATATCCTTTCTCTTGCACTCATTCCATCTTCTTTTCCAGGGAGCGTACAGAGACGTGGTAGAGTTCTTCTTCGAGGGCCGCAACGAGTGCAAGAACTTCTGGAAGAAGTGCGTCGAGAACCACGGCTTCTTCCGATGTACTAGCGTACCGCGACCGCCGCGACACAAGGCCAGAGTTATATCCAGGGGATCTTCATTTAGGTAAGACATCATTTTTAGTAACGTAGTGCTGTGTGACAAATGACAATTAAAATAAAAGGTGAAATAAAGCTGTAAACTGGCACAAATGTTTAAATACGGGTTGTTTACTCATTCAGTATGTAGGTCACCTAGTAATTAATGAACTCGTTGGTGTAGTGGTTAGTACGCTGGTTGCTACTCAAGAGGTCCTGGATTCCAATCCCGGGTCGGGACGAAATCTGTTTCTGGGGTTTTCGACCTTAAAAGCTTTTGGAAACAGCTTGGAGTCAGGAAGTTGGTAGTAATGACATCCGTGCCTCGGACGTTTAGCTGTTGATCCTGCGCCTGAACACTCGCCGGTTATGTCGGATTGCCATCTCACCGAATAATGAGAGTAAAGGAACAGAGTGCCCTTGTGTATAGCGCATACACTTGAGCATTATAAACAATGCCCGCTAATAGTGTTTCTCGATTGAGATTGCCGCCGTGGTCGGATACGACTTGGAGTACGTTATTGTTTATGAAACGAAAGAATAAATGACCGCGATCGAAAATTTTGTTAATTGGATAAGGTCGAGTCTAAAGGCCACACTTATAAAAATAAAACGTTAATTCCATCCTACAGGTATAGCGGCAAAACGCAGAAACAAATCGTAGAGTTCGTCCGAGACAACTACGTGAAGCGGCAGACATTCCAAAGGTACGTACCGCACGCCCCACGCTTCGCACACGTCGCATGAATCGGCTTAAGATAGACATAGCCTTACCTAGGTGTAGCTAGACGCTTCTAGATGTACTTTTAGATCTATGTATTTCAAACGTGTGATAAAGTCCGTTATTAGGTGTCTTTAAGCTGGGTAATTGAGACTAATTAACAATTGTTTAATCTTAATCGATAATATCAGATATAAACCCGGCCGATTTTTTGGTGGATTATAAGATGAACTAAAAGTGACAGATGCCAAAATGTAGTAGTACAATAAACATCCGCCAGGCTACTTTTATCGGCGGCGAATCAATAGAAAATTAGTTCACCTCTTACTGGTACGTGGTAACTTTTTCCAGTTTTTGCCCCATAGCTTTTTGATATAAGTTCCTTATACCGAAGTATTTGGTTAGACTCATCAAAAGTAAGCACTAACACCTAGTCCTAAGCCAGCCAGCCAAGGAATATTACTAACATAATTCTTACCAAGTATAAATAAGATATTATATTAAGACTGAATACATTTAAAAAAAGGTGAGTGATCAGCATGGACTGGGGTACACTAGCTTTTGGTTTTGTCTTGTGGGCGTTTGTGTGAGTAATCTAATAAGAGACGCCGGCAAACTATTGCATGATGTAACGTAAAAAGTCCCTAAAAACGACTAATTACTCCACTGGTTAGAGAGCGAGGCTTCGAATAGTTTGTATTGTCGATGGTGACTAGCATTCTCGAGCATGCGCTGTATCCGTTGAGACTTCGCTTCTTCCAAGCTCGCGGTCGCGGCGGCGGCTGTGGCACTCGGTCGGAGGATGGTGTGCTCGGTCAATTTTAGGGATTTTTTTAATTAATCCACTCTGGGTCTGCGCTCCACTGTTACTCGTTACCAATGTCAACTACTATATCACCCCGATTTGTGACCGCGGTACGAAACCCCTAAGAGTCTTCACGCTTGTCGAAGCAACGTGTTTTCACATAGCTCCGCCACTTTTTACACTGTTAGATTCACGAGCACTTTTTAACATTTGTGTGTATAGAATCCGGTGGGTGGCGTTTGATAAAAAACTTTTTTTTTGTATCATAAGTGTAACCCTTCCTGCACTGCACACTGTCGATTTGTCCGAATGCCCCATTAGATTTTTGTTTCAATATGTACAAATGTGCACATGACGTGGGTTCGGTACTTATTTTTTGTATAATTTGAGCTTGAACGCTCCGTGTACCATACCATAACACTAAGCGTTACCGGATCGCGAACGTGTTTTTTATATATCGCTTTTATTGAGATTACTTTGTCACAGTGATGCGTCACCTTAATTTTTCCGTGCTATCTCGAAGCTAGATATAACAATCTTGGTGACAGTAAAGTTAGTCACAGTCACAACATTCCTTTTTATGTTTGAAGTAAAATCAGTCACTTAAAATCAGTCTATGCGCAGGCCCGGCTGACTTATGAGTACTTGACAGCCAATTAAATAGTTGAGTTTAATAGAATGAAGATGTCTAAAGCACATCAAAATATTCGAAAGCGGAATCGTAGATTTTTAGTGAGAAAGTTCTTGGTCGAAGCGCAGACTTGACAGATCAGCTCATACTCAAAGTGTATCGGTCGGAGTGCAGGCCCGAGGAATGTCTGGTCAACCAGTTACAGTATTATACAAGTAAGGGTCCGACAGCTACAACCAAAGGCTTGTTCAGATACTGAATATTCGTTGCTATTGTGCGTAGCAACTTTTAAAACAAAAAAAAAAACATGTTTGCGTTCATAATCATTTCAATGCAGCAGCATACAGCAGCAGCGAATAGCGTCGTATGTTTGAACAAGACCTAAGGGGCGATGTCATTTTAGACGTTCTTAGTTGGCTTGTACTTGAAGTATTAAAATGAATATACAAACTACAAGCCACGGTACACGTTGTGATTGTAAATTCGTAACGTTCAATCAACGTGTCAAAACGTCTAAAATGAAAGTTTCTGACGGGTGGTAATTTAGAATGCGTATGTTCGCACTTCGAATATCTCTGGGTTCCTATAATTTTGGTGTTCATCATTGTCATAATACATTTTGATTAGGGTAAACCATATAGCTATTGCCCACTTAAAGGTGACACAAAAGTATAGTTATTTTCCCAACTCATCCAGTGTTTTGCTTT